>JAIUZE010074239.1:0-10911 GCA_022085475.1 Heliosperma pusillum | reverse complement strand
TCAGTTATATATAAATTGCCTATCTATTCTTATCGCAACTCACATGTATATATATTTATGCATGCTTTACTTTCGTATTTCCTTATATGTACGTTTGATGTGATATGGATGGGAGAACCCGGAGTTACTCCCCACTGACTGTGGCATTCATGTTTTTCATGGATGAACAGGTTTCTTGCTTGGATGATTTTTGGATTGATATTTTGGGGTTCGGGTGTGAGCTAGCGGGCGTTGTCCCTGGAAGTTTTCACCTCTAGACGATATTAGCTAGTTTTGCTAAACACTTGTTCTTTGATAATATTTTGAGAGACTCCGTCTCTTTGTTATTTTCCGCACTTAGTTGTAATATTTTGACACTCCTCGTTTTATTTAACTTGCATGTATAAAAGTTTTTTAAAAACTACCTATTTCCGCAATATAATTCACATGCTTGTTTGTTTATTATTTCCGCATTCGCGAGGGTTGTCACAGTCACAAAACATGTGATACAAGCGAGTGAAATATCATATATCCAAAACATGCATATTATAAGACACTACATAAAATTATACGATAAACGAATCATGCGAACTATTATAAATTACGAGTTTATAAATTTCAAGAAGAAAACACAGCCGTGTTCCAGGCCGGTTTGGAGGGAGGCAGCCGGTACCCCGGCTCGGAGCACAACTACACACAAAAACCAAGTTTGGAAACAAACTAAAACAAGGGTCCACTTCAAACGGTCATAACTAGAGTTCTAGATATGCAAATGCAGACATTCCAAGTCGAGGTGATAGCTTATCCTCTTTCGGTTCCAACGAATGGTCACAAGCCCAAAACAAGAAAGTAACGAAGGAGATATGATCATTCTACGAAAAAGGGTTGGTGCAGTGAATTCTCAGCCGGCCACTGAACCGGCAGCCGGTCCTTCGGCCAGGACTACATCCTACCCGAGAACAACATACACAAGTTCAATCATTTTCAATTCTCATATTTAACTTCTATAACCTATCAACAATCAATAATCATCATCAACAATCATCAACTAACAACAATCATCAACAATAACTCAATTCCTAAGCTTACTAATCATATTATAAATACGAAATCTAACATAGAAATCATATAAAACACGTAAATGATATCGAGTAACCCTTCACCGTTACCTTTACGCGTCTTTAATCGATTCTAAACCTTCCTAGTCTCCACCTAAATACAATTAGATAATAAAAGATGAATATCATTCACCTTGAGAAAGACGGATAATTTAAAAAGCGAGAAAGACGGTAATTTTATTACCAATACGGATAGAGGAAGGTAAGAGGGGAAGAATGAGACGAACTTACGTGAATTCCAATAAGAAACGAAGGAGATACGGTGATTCAAAGATGGATCAAAATTGGAGGCAAGGGTTTTTGATATTTGCTTAAGGAAGAAGTAAGGGTTTTGGTTTGTGTTGAATGAAATAGATTAAGGGAGTATGAGATATTTATGGGAAAAAGTCAACAAAAGTCAAACTCGCCTTAAGACGGGATTCTCATGGAATCTTGTGGAAATTCTAAATACGAACTCGGAAATTCTAAATTCGACTCGGAACATAAAATTCTAAATTAAAACTTAAATTTGCTGAAAGGTATCCGTAAAATATTTTCACTAGAAAAATAGTGTACATTTCCGGGTGTTACAGGCTTGGGTAGGGAATGTACCATGTAGTCATTTATTCCAACCTTGTGAATTGCTTTTTCCTTCCATCCAATGTTATTCCTAATAACATGAATTCATCTACGTACATGTCTATATCTCTATCTAGTGTTGGGCTCTTTAACTTGAAAGATGCTCCCACTCGTTATCATGATAACTGATAGGTATTTGGGTGTAAGGATCTACCATTAGCTCCTTGTATGCCACCTTATCTTCATCATAATGTACTACGTCGCTATTTGTAGAATTTATAATGATTGACTCTTCAATCATCCTTTTAGTTATTCACTTCATATATAACAAAGGTATGCCTAGGATTTCGACAAATCCTTATAAGTTTGGAAATTTTGGTTTGTGTAACCTTTACCACATATCCAAATTTTCTCTACCAAAAACAAGAATGAATCCCTAGTTCTCCTTGAGAACTCTATGGATGTTCTTGTAGGCTATCCAATGACACTCATGTGGATTGATTTGTTATAGGCTTGCCATGCTCCCAGCATACAATTCATTTAGGTATGTACATGTAATGGCACACATGATTGGTCTCATGTGATCAACAACTCTTAGGTTCAGTGGATAACTATTACCCTTTCATAGTGATCCCACTTTTATCAACATAAATAACCTTTCTAACTTGTTGAAATAGATAAAGGATCTTATCGATATAAGACACTTTTCTAAATGCCAAGCTAAAATCTTCTATTCCTCAATAGATTTTGATTTTAGTATACATGTTCCCCTCTTTCATCCAACATTAAAATCCAACCACTCCTTTCAAAAAGATAACACGAATACGTTAGTCACAATGAGTGATACGTCATTCACGTGGAAAACACTTTCTCCCACTGAACTTCATGTCTATACATGATATTTCGACAATTCGAGTGAAAAACTTCTTATATCTCATAATAGAAAAATATCATCATAACCTCTAGGTAGATACATACCATAAGCGTGTGTCATGTACACATTCTATTCCAAATCCCTATTTGGACATGTGGATTTGATGTGTATCTTGTACACACCTACTATGAGGTATTTCACTGATGATTTGGATCCAAGCATAGTTATCCATTAACTTAGCTTTTGTAGACATCTACATGTCTATCTATGCAACTATAATTGGACACTTCCAATTAAAACATCTTCATGTTTATAGAATGATTAACATCATTCCTTTGCATCGACTCCATTTATAATTTGTTTTCATAAGTCTCTTATGTTAGAAAATCAAATTTTAAAATTTTTAGGTGCTTCCACTTACATTAGATCATAATCTTATTATATCAAGAACAGTTTCTTTTGGTCTCGTCACTAGTCTAAGGATTCACCTAAGAACGCTTTCTTTTGTTCTCCTCACTAGTCTTGAGTCTAACCTAAGAACATTTTCTTTTGGTTTCCTCACTAGTTCTTAACTAGGTTTTCGTTGTGGCTTATTTTCTCCCACTCTATCTTTCAAACAATACAAATATTTTCTTTAAAGATAGCCTTATGAGCCACAAACAATTTTGTACTCATACTCATGAGGGAGGTAGAAGTATCACAACATGACATTAAGTGATCTACTAAAGACTTCATTGTAAAGACATCGAATCTTAGCTTCGAGATAGACTAGTTCTATAAGCTAAAGAGGTGTACTCATATTCATGTCAATTACAATCTTAATAAATGGTGTGGCCAATTGGTTTGGTAGACTCCCTACTTTGAGTTCATTAACTCAATTTGACTTAACAATTGATATTTCAAGGTGAGAATCGAATTCTTAGCCTTTTATAATAACGATCCAATCATCATAATACTTATATGATCAAGTTAAGTCGATATAATTTATGTTATTAGTGCAAGTAGAGTATAATGACAAGTTTTTAGAATGAAAAAGTTTCCATAAACGGAGTGACTTTCGTTGCAAACCAAGTCACTAATATCCAAATACAACCAAATGTTAATAAAAGGAAATAAACAAATTTCCATTGTCAAACAAGGAAATAAAGAGTTTCTAAAACAATGTCACAAAATAAAACCCAATAAAGAAGACAACACAAAATAAGTCCAAGCTTTCATATGTCTTCATCCATGGGTGGCTACTTTAGCTTCCCTTTGAAGATCCTCTTTAGGCTTGCTTGTCCTTGCCTTTGTCCTTACTTGGATACCCTAATTACAATTAAAAAGGGTAAGAATCACAACTTGTATCTATATACCAAAGTTGAGATCATAACATAAAAGATAGGGATGCAAATTTACCAACGGAAACAATTTTCCCGGCTTTGATATCTCCTAGATACTTTGGGCAATTCCTTTTCCAATGCCTTATGCCATTACAATAATGGCACTTGTCCTCGGTTGAGGCACCTTTCTTAGGCTTGGGTGAGCTATTCTCAATAGCTTTTCCTTTGCCTTTGTAGGTGGAGGGTGTCTTTCCCTTGCTTGCACCCCTTTTGAACTTCCCCTTGCTTTTGTTATTGATGTGAAGTACATCCTTGGTGGTGCTAACATTTAGCCCCATGTCTCTCTCCGCTTGCACAAGCATCTTGTGCAACTCGTGAAGAGAAGTTTGCATATTTTACATATTGTAGTTTACCCTAAACTGCACATATGCCTTGATTTAATTTCCCTAAGGAGTGTAGTACACGGTCAATTACGAGTTGTTTGGGAATGTCAACCCCTTGCAATTTAAGAGTCTCGACATGCTCAATCAATTTGAGTACATGAGGGATAACCTTTTGGCCCTCTTTTAGGTTGATGTCGAAAAACGCGGAAGTCGTCTCATATTGAATGATCCTAGGAGCTTGTGAAAACATGGTCACAAGTTTGACATAGATCTCATAGGCCGTGCTTATCTTTATGGCACTCCTTTGGAGATCGGCCTCCATAGAGAATATCAAAACATTTTTGATCGCGGCGGCTTCCTTTTTGTAAGCCTCATAGGCTCGCCTTGCGGCGGCGGTTGACCTTTCATTAGGTGTTTCGGGAGAGGCTTTGGTGAGGTAACGAAGCTTTTCGTCACCTTCCGCGGCCAAACGGATTTGCGCATCCCAATGGAAAAATTAGCGCCATTCTTTTCTAACTTGCATCGATCCATAAAAGATCGAAGGCATGAAACGTTTGTGAGAGTTGGAGCGTTGGTATTTGGAGTTGCCATTGCGAATAAATAATTTTGACTACAAAAATTAGACATAAAGGAAATGTCAACAGTTATCATTTTAAATACTTGTAAACATTTTAAATCAAGTTTTAGCATTTAAATAGTGACATCTACCCAACTATTATAAATGATTCCGAGATACAAATTCATATCAACTTGGGCACGGTAAGCCGATTCATCCCTTATTAACATAACTCGCTGGATTAACTCTTTAATCGATTCTACATTAGAACTCTCGGTCGATAATATTACTTAAATATTTATCTTAAGCCCGGAACACATGCGGCTACGGTCGCAAATACTTCCGTTGAGCTCAATCCAAATTTCGAAATAATAACCTTTATTACCCCACTTACCCAACGTAACAAGTTTAGCGCCCCAGTGAGCCGAGCCTACTTCCCTGCGAAATTGGGATTCATGGGTTCTACATTTGGTAAGGCTTGATCTCAATTATTTATTATGAGAGGTCATGTCAATTTATAATCTATCATGTTAAAGTGAACTAAATCGATGTATTAACGATTATTTTAATTGACACGGTCTAATGCTCGATAAATATGCATGTCATGTTATGGCGATTTGGCAATGCATGCAAACATATTAAATAAAATGCAAGCATAAAAATAAAACTCCTAGTATGGCCTTTCCTAGAATAGAAAATCATATAATCTATTACAAATTCGGAAACCAACTCCTCTTGTCCCTTGAACTTCATAAGTACGCCTCCCAAAGTCACCGTCTCTCTCTCGGAACACCTTTCCGAATGGCACCGTCTTTGGGAAACTCCGGTATTACAAATAATTACAAAATATATAATAAAATTACAATAATTTCCTATTTTACATTTCTAAAATAAAATAATACAATAAAAGTGATACGAGATCACAATAAATTACAACCGAATCAATTTTCCCTTACATTTCGGGCAATATCGATTAAAACTAAGGCCATACAAGGAATAAATTACATAATTCCAAATTATATAAAACCAAATATGACATTCATAATAAATATGCAGCATAATAATATGTATAAAACATGCTCATTTTAAATGCCAAATTGCTCTAATTTATGGTTTATATCGTATATAACCTGGTTTTACGGAAATGCGTGATAATAACATTTTAAAATCACCAAACATTACTTAAATCATATTTAAGTCCAAGTTAATTATCCCAACTGATTTAGGACTCAAAAATTATTCATCACTCAATTTTTGACAATAATTCTACTTGTTATTATTTAATTGCTCATAATTAGACTTTTAAAATCATATTTTACTCAAATAAATCCAAATTTAATTACAATAATTTCAAATTTCAAATTTTTAATTTTTTGTACATTTTGGAACATTTCCATGACACTCATAATGTCAAAAATCATGGTTAAAAGTTTTGAATGGATTTTGAGAAAAATTGGCTGCGCTTTATCGGTTTTATCAAATAAAATACATAAAGCATGCAAAAATTAATCATATTAAATTTTCAACTTTAGATCTTAAATGTGGATATTTAAGCAACCAGGTATAGTTTTTTCAAGACATGAAATTTAATTTAGCTATATTTGTTAAATACTATTTATGCCATTTTTACATTAAAAATTCATAAATCAAGCTAGACAAATCATATAAGTCTAAAAGTTTCCAGTCTACCAAGATAAAATGAATGTGACAACATACTAAAACTTCATAGTCGTATTAAAAGCGGACGTATTTTAAACCATTAGACCTTTATTTATTCCATTTTATCATATAAAAATCATAAATAATACTAAATAAGTCAATTTCACACGAAATGTTACTTACAGTAAGTGAAATATATTTTTGATATTGTGTAAAAATTTCAAGGTCATAAGATATGTCTAACTATTTTTAGCATTTTAAACATCATTTTACTCATTAAAATGTAATAAAAACACTAAAAATCATTTTTGAGCAATATAAATTTCCATAAATCATCAAAATGACCTAAAATCATTTTAGGACCAGAATATATTGACTTTAACTCGAAAAAACTATAAATCTATTATGCATGGAACAATCAAAGCTCTTAATACCGCTTGATAGTTTCTTAAACTCGACATTAGACATTTCTAATATCATTTTACAATTAGTTTACTCATAAACTATTTAGATCTTATGCATGCATGACATTTAAAAAGAAAGATAAGAAGAAACCTTTTCCTTACACCGATTTAAAGTATTTTGGGCACAAAATAGGACTCCTTCCTACTTTAATCTTCAGGTTATAATATTAGGGAATAAATTTCAAGTCCTTAGTATAAGAACTCTCCTTTTGTTGCACCAAGACAACCTCTAAAATACCACTAAATACTACACTAGTCTATTATAGTAGTAGCCCTTAAAATATCACTAATATATCTATTACTACTCTTAGTAATATTATTAGTAATATTAGAAGACCAGTAAAATTTCTCTAAATACTTGTAGTGTGAGAAAGGGTTTTAGTGAGATAAGTATATTTCAAAGTTATGAGATCAAGTGAAGAATAAAGAGGAGAAAAACTCCTCTATGGTCACTCACCAAACCCGCCACAATGGCTCATGCGAGAGGTTGAGCATGCATTTGTCTTTACAATGCACTAGGGTAGAGTCTAGACTTAAGGTGATAATCATGTTGTTCTAATTCTTAATTACAACAACAAATCATGACCTAAATCCCTGCCCTTGTACCCTCCCAACCGGTTTTTACAACATAAAATGGGTGTCCATTTTATTTTTGTAATTTGACATTTGTCACATATGTGACATGTGACATGTAACATGTAATTAGGCTTATAAATGTACATTTAACTAATTTAAATGCAATTTCATAACAAATAAACTAGACTTAACATTTTAAGTCACATTTTATAATTACATGTAAATAAAATGGGTAATCTCATATTTGGTTAATATAATCTACAACAGTATGTAAATATAATCGACAAATTTCACTTATCTCAAATGTTTCATAAACATAATGCATTCTTAGCAATATAACTGTGACACCCTCAAATTTGCGGAAAGAAAAAAAATAATTTAACTAGATAAAAGATGAGAATACATTACAAAGGTGTCATAAATAAAAAGTTCATTACAAAACGGAAATAATATTATACAAAAGAAATATACAAGACGGGAGACATATCTCCCGTATAAATACGGAAATAAAAGAGTGTATAATAATATACAATCTAAGAACCGAATATAGGTCCAAGGTAAATACTTCGCTCGCTAGCTCGTCGATGTACCCAATATATGCATCACAAACCTGCCAACCGCATTAAATATAAACACGGAAGCCACAGTCAGTGGGGAGTAACTCCGAGTTCTCCCAGCCACGAAATGTCGAGTTTAATTAAACATGAATAACATAAAAGCAATGTATATTGAAAATACAAAACCTTAACATATATGATATGCTTTTCATGTTATGAAACAATTAACTAACAGATAACCTATCATATGAAAGCTATCATGTGAATCCGATAATAAAATATAACACGAGGTAGGGAAGCTGGTATGCTGGCTCAGCGGTTACCATGTAACATGGCCCTGATACACTCAAACCCTAATCAACACGTAATCATGTTAATCAGTTAACAATCGGGAATCCAAACTCTATCAATCTTAGCCGGCTTGCATCTCACCTTCTAAAACTCATAGAATCATACAAACATGAAAGACCAATACGTCTACAAACAGGCATAAGTTCCTAGTACCGTCAATAGTCGACTTCTGTAACTCGAGGCTATACCACAAGGTAGGAAAACATCCTAGTCCTAGACTGATCATACCTAGCGACAACAGCTATTCCATTCCCCGTCCCATGACATAACCGTACATGAGAAACTCTACTAGGCGACCCCCTAAGCAGAGATGGCTAGTACTTAAGCTGGCTCCATTCCCAAAGTGGAACTCTTAGGCAGCCATGCCCCGACTTGGAGATAAGCCCCCCAGGCCGTGACACCAAAGCTATTAACCATGAACTATATACTCGTTAAAGATAGTACGGCCTATCGATGTCATGGTCCAAGCTACTCATTTAGAATTAGAATGGTCAAGACGCCATATACTCATAATTCTCTATGGGTACTTAGTCAACACGACACCAACCATATAATCAAACAGTCACGGGAAAAACATCTTATCATGTGACTAATTGCATATAAATCATATTCTAATATCATATCGCCTCATAACTACTAAGGCTAATTCAATAATTATATAAAACCTTACTTGAAGACAAATCCCCGACCCGAGTCCCGCGACGGGTCATCAGTCAAAACGGGGCTGACTAGATCTTAGTTTGACCAAACCCGTTTGGTCAAACCGGCTAGAAACAGAGTCTTTACCAATTAGACTTAGACATAAAATCAACATATTCATTACATGTTCTTTTATTAAAACTTCTAACATGTGAATTATTAAATCTTACGAAAAACCCGCTTGACTTAAAGGATATCAAATTAAACTACGATCTCGTATTATAATTTCTAACATGTGAGACATAATAATTTTATGAAAAATACTTTTAATTAAATAATTTACTTATTAAAATTTCCCACTTGCTAAATATTACAAAACACGATAAATTAACATTAAACTCAAAAACCGTCACAAGTCCAAAGTGGGACCCACGGGCTGATTTTGGGCCGTGACATTTCATGGGCCTGGACTGGGCCCACGGGCCTGGTTTGGGCTGTTTTGGGTTTTTATCGATTTTACAAAAAACCGTTACCTAATATTTCCCGCATGCTTATCTTATTTAAAACCCGTCAAAACAACAACATAACAATCAAACATCGACACAACTCAAAGACCAAAACCCGGACCCACCATGGACCAACCCAGACCGGTCTGGACCGGGCCTGAACCGGCTGGTTTGGGTCCAGTTTCCAGCCACCCATTTCGGCCACCACCAAAACAACAACCCCAATTTATTTCAACATGATTTTTAATTAAAAACATCCATTTCAATAACCATCCATACAAAAATCATGATTTTGAACAAATCATAAAAATATGTCAAGAACACTAACATATTAAAAATTCCATACAACACCAAAAATCGTACCACTTATCATGTTACTACTAAAAATCCATAAATCATAACAACATGAACAAAAACAAAAGATGAACCAAAAACAAAAGAAACAAAAGCTACAAAGGCTATGTGACATTATTTCGTCGAGTAAATCGGAATTGTTACCTTAGCTAGCAAGATCAATTAGCACCAAAATAAGAATTATAAACTAAGAAACCCGTCTACTAATCTTCACCCAAAATATACGAGTCTCCAAACTCGTCTTCAAAATCTTCCCCTATAAGAAATGACAAGAAAAACATTATTAGAATTTAAAACTTGATTTTCCATAATTAAATGTTGAAAACGATTTTGACGGAATTGAAATTAAACCGTACTTGAAGATGGAGAGCGAGGAGGAGATTCTAGAAATATAAGTTAGGACGGATTTAATTAAAAAATGAAGGTTTTATGAGGATTTTGCTCAAGAACGACGAAGAACGGATGAAGAACGCTCAAGAACGAATGAAGAACGTTGAAGAACGATTAATTTGATCTTAATTTGATTTATTGTAAAATGAAAAGTTGTTAGTGAGTAATGATGGGTGGTTGGGCCGTGTACATATAGAAGAATTAGGAAGTCGGGTTTTGAAATTGTTGTTACGGAATTGACTCGGTTTTAATAATTATATTACGGTAATTGATTAAATATTAAGTTAATTAAATCAATTATCAAGATATTATGTTATATTTAATCAAATGAAAATATCAAGGCTTAAGAGAGGGTGAGAGTGCCGTGTGGTTTTGTGATTGTCGGGTCAGTTTTGTAAACGATTTGCGTAATTTCCGTTGACGGATCGATAAAGTAACAAATATCTAAGATATTTGTATTAGTTTAATCGAAACAATTAACATATCTCAAGTGAGTGGAAAACGATGACATGGGCGTGTGACTCATGCCAAAGTCGAGTTTCGGGTTTGTTTCGGGATTTACGATGAGTCGGGAATAGTTAAATGATTCCCGGGTTTAAACCGTTTTAAAACCTTATTCTATAAA
>JAIUZE010074235.1:0-114366 GCA_022085475.1 Heliosperma pusillum | reverse complement strand
TAAGAGTTCGATTTGTTTTGTTTTTGCGTGTTTTGTATATATTTTGTTATCGTGATTTGTGAACTTTATGTTCGAGTCGCTCTATGTACGTGTAATGTCGTGTTATTTTGACTTTATCTTTGAGAAAACCTTCGAATTTCCAAATTGCTTTCCTAATTTAACTTTTCAAAAAAGTCTAAAGAGGGTTTTCGTACCTCCTTTTTGGAGAAAATAGATTTCTTTCGCTTTTATATTTGGATTTTGCGTTTGGTTGGATGTTTGCACTTGTTATTGGAGACGTCTGATAACTAGTCCTGCACTTACTAACGTTGTTTTGAATTTCGATTTCACTAATTTGACATTGATTTGATTTTGGATAATTAGAGTTCTCGTTCGCGACGGGCATTCTTGTGATCCGTAAATAGAGTTTCGCTCTTATGAAAATTCTCCTTAAACCCTTTTCGAGAAGAACCTCGTTTCATAAATGTTTCCATGTAAAAGCTTTCTTGTTAATTTGTTAAAATCGATTCTTGTCCTTGATACATTTGTTTTCTACTCTCAAGTTTCGAGGACGAAACTTTTTAAAAGGTGGGGTGATTGTAACACCCGGAAATGTACCCTATTTTTCTAGTGAAAATATTTTACGGATACTTTTCAGCAAATTTAAGTTTTAATATAGAATTTTATGTTCCGAGTCGAATTTAGAATTTCCGAGTTCGTATTTGGAATTTCCGCGAGATTCCATGAGAATCCCGTCTTAAGGCGAGTTTGACTTTCGTTGACTTTTTCCCTCTTATACTCCCTTCCTCACCCTAAACCTAATTCATTTCCCACAACTCAAATTCATTTCTTCTTCTCTAAGAAACCCAAAACCTGCCTCCATTTTCATCCATCTTCGAATCACCGCTACGCCTTCATTTCTTGTTCAAATTCACGTAAGTTCGTCTTATTCTTCCCCTCTTAGCTTCCTCTATCCGTATTGGTAATAAAATTACTGTCTTTCTCGCTTTTTAAATTATCCGTCTTTCTCAAGGTGAATGATATTAGTCTACATATACGAAATGTAGCATCGTGTATGAGTTCAGGGAAATGTTTATCCCGTGGATGCCTTTTAATCATACTTGCCATGTACACGGTGCTAGTGCGTTTCATTTACCGTGAGAGATGTCGTTTTGTGTCGTCGTTCTTGAATGCGTGATTTCATGATATTATTCATGGTCATTGCATGATTGGGCACCGTCTATGTATTTGGTTGTTTGAATGGATGATAACATGATGGATTTATTCATGGTCATTCCATGACTTGGCATGGTTTGATTGTCGAGTCTCAATCTTATCAAACTTATACCGCTAACGGTGAGATGCAAGCCCTAGTGAGCGTATTCGGTTGCCTAAGAGTGTCTTTCCCGAGTCTTTGAATAACATGATGGATTCGGACTTGTAACTCTTATACTCTTATCATTTTATCTCGAATTGCATATCTATCCTTATCATATCTCACATGTATATCTATATGTATGCATGGTCTACCTTTGTATCTCTTTTGATGTACGTTTAATGTGATATGGCTGGGAGAACCCGGAGTTACTCCCCACTGATTGTGGCGTTCATGTTTTTCATGAATGAACCGGTTGCTTGCATGGATGGCTTTTTGCTTTTGACTATTTTGGGTTCGGGTGTGAGCTAGCGGGCGTTGTCCCTGGAAGTTTCACCTCTAGACGATATTAGCTAGTTTTGCTAAACACTTGTTCTTTGCTAACACTTTAAGAGACCCCGTATCTTTGTTGTATTTTGTACTTAGTTTGTAATATTTTGACATTCCTCGTATTATCTATCTTGCATGTATAAAAGTTTTTTAAAATACCGTATTTCCGCATATTAATTCACATGCTTGTATGTTTTATATTTCCGCATTCGCGAGGGTTGTCACAGACCGTCCATAGACACGCAACCCTAGGAGGCCGAAACCCTAAGTATTATAAACACTAGGTGGCACAAACCCTAGGTGGGCTTATTAGGTCAACAACAAAATGAGATAGAATGTATTAAAAACCCTAGGTAGCATGACAACTCATAAGTTGTATTACTAACAAATAGAATATCATAAATACATTATGTATTTGAAAATATTTGATAAATATAAAACACTCTTTCTCTCTTTGAAAACATTTAAAAGTTTTATCTCCAAAATCATGCATCAATTACATCATTCAAAGTTATAGGTGAAATATCTATAACTTTTAACTTAGTATGTAAAGTTATAAGTGAAATAGTTATAACTTTACTACTTAAAAATCACTCTAATAAAATAGTTACCAGATGACGACCTATACTATCTAATATTCACAAAGATCTTCAGTATACAGCTCATGTCTTCATCTTGATAACAAAACCCTTCATCTTGAGTCTAGTGTTATTTGATGTAGATCTTGCTTGAGATTGTTTCTTCAATGTTATAACCAAAACAGCTATAACTTTGTATATTAATCTTCAAAGTTATAACTCAAGCTTTTATAACTTTGTCTCAATGAAATCTTCAAAGTTGAATCTTCTTAAGTGTAAACTTTTATCTCTTTGCTTGTAATTTTTGTTAGCTAAAATAAGACTTAAGCACACAATTACATGCATATGATATAACAATTAAATCATTAATTGTCAATAAACCAAATTGTCAAATATACACTTGTCATTATCAAAATTATATCATAGGTCCAACATCATCCTCAAAAACCAAAGCCTCCAGCACGCTATGGTCTACACATCTAGTCAGTTTCAACGAGGTCTCCATTAAAGCAAGAAAGACTTTGCGCTACTCAAAGCTACCAAAGTCAACCGTAGGATACTCGGTAACCTAGAAATGACAATCGGCTAGTTAATATGTCCCTGCTCATCTGCTGCGGAGGCACTAGTCTTTTTGTTTATGGGCCTCTCGGTTCTCGGCATCTGCGATTATACAAGACCACAAAAATTTACGGGTTTCACTTACATATACAATTGTTCAAAATTTCAAAATTTTCACTTTGAAAAGGCTGTATTGAGACGAACATTTCTATCAACATTCGAAGGAAAGCTTCTATAGGGCATAGTATAAACCTAATCGGATTTTTATAGTATCTTAAGAGGATTAAAATCACAAAATTTGGATTTGAATCAACCCTAAAATTTTCATTGAAAAAAGTACCGATTTTTGGGATAAAATTAATCATTCAGATGCTCATGATTATGACAGAAACAAATTTTCAATACTAACAAGATATAGGGTACATGTTTTTTGCGAAAATTTTCAAATTTCAGATTTAGAGAAAATTTAATTTATTAGAAGGTTACCCACAAGAAATTAAATCAACTTACCTTGATTTTGGAAAGAAAATGGATCCAATGAAGAATCAAAGAGTTGAATCAAGGAGCAAGGGAGTACAATCCACCAAAGTTTACTGAGAGACACGTTCGAGAGATGTTTTGTGTATGACGGAAGGTGTAGAGCAATTGGAAAATATAGGGTTTCTAAAAACTAAAATGCGGAACCAGGTTCAGCTCGGCACTCGCCCATATGTCGGGTGCACTCCATCAAGTGCGTGCTACTCGGTCGAGTGTCTAAGTTTCAGTGCATAAATTTTCTTCTGCCAAACTGGCACTCGACCGAGCGTACATGACACTCGGTCGAGTTAGGCTTACTCGGTCGAGTACTCGGACGCACTCGAGAGAGTACCCAAAAGTCGACCCAGAAAAGCCAATAAGAACAACGTTACCGTCACTGCAACACCAGAAATATTGTTTGGAGTCCATAACGAATTTAGGACTCGTCACAAGTTAGGTCATATACTACTTATTCACGTCGCGCAAAACCTTCACATATACACAACGAGCTTTGCAAGTAGCATAGAGTACCAATCAATCCACATACGCTAGTAACAATACCACTCTATACGAGCAACTCACATATTTACTCACCCTGCAACAATTTCTTAATAATCTAATTCACAGTACACGTTCACACTCACGCATTAAGTACCGACATTTACTGATTACACCTTCATCGTGGCATATCACACATTCACTCGACCTCCTAACAAGTAGCATTTCATTCTCAGAACCGTTACTTATCCAAAGCAACTTCGTACACAGGTTACTTCTCATACCAACTTACATTCAAGACATACTCACATACCTTTCATAACATCTAATACACCATGCATACACATTCTCGGCTCTTTTACCCAACCGCGGCGTTTCTGGCTTAAGCGTATTAGGGCCGAGACTCTGAAGTGAGGTTGCCTTCTCACCCAAAATCAACATAAGTGGGCCCCTAACACACATACACCAGATTCATTTTAATTGACACCCTACGTTCATTAAGGTTCATTGGTTCAGGTTCCAAAATCGTCGCTCTGATACCACTTTATAACATTTTACATACCAAGTAGCCTTCAGCAATACCTTTCTTAGAAAATAGAGGCGCTACCATCATGGTTGCCCGAGGTAGCACATATAAAATCTGCGTTAAAAAAAATTACTTTTAATTAAATACGTCGTCAAGTTAAAGTGCTTAAAACTGACTAACCAAAATCTCAAAGTAATACAACTGGCCAAATCCAAACAATGAAATCCAAAAAGACTGTCTTAACAACTAGACTCAGCCGAAGCTAAACGACTCATCAACTAGCGGCGATCCCGACAAACCCCAAGCATGGTCAACAGATTAACTGCTAAACTCCTACTCACCATTCCCCAATGGATCACAACAGTTTTAGAAAACAATACTGGGTGATTACAATCATACATTAATCAATGACAACACAAAGCAGCTATACAATCATATCAAAAGATCATTATCATCTCCAAACTCCGGTAACCGAGTTCCCATCACAACGGGTAACCCCTGCCGATACTAGACCGCAACACTGGACATCAAAATCTCCATTTGAACCCCCATCGCAACGAGCAATCCCTGCCGATGCTAGACCACATCACTTGACATCAAAACTGTAAAACCTCGCCATACCCGGAACATTTACGCAAGACCTTCCGAGCATGGTGAGGTGCTACGCCTCGGTTTTTCGAGGGTATGATGTACCAAATTGAGTCTCAACAAGTTATTATATCATAAGCGAAAATCAACAAGGATTACAAGTTCTCAAAATCAAATACAAGAACAAAAAAAATGTAATACATGGTTCAAAAACTGAACACAAGTCTACTACTAATAAAATCTATAAGTCCAACCGACACAATCAAAAACTCCATGATTGTCCCAAACCCCGAGCAAGCAACTAATTATCACAGATCATCATCATTATACCTGCTCACAACCTACTCGCCATACGTCGGAAAAATACCGTATGGGTCACGGTAGATAAAAGAACAACACGGACAGTTAACATGAACATAATCAATATCAAGGAATCATAATATTATCATCACACATATCTGGTGTCATTAAGTAGGGCCCACGGTGCCATCGGAAAGCACACCGTCCACCAATCGCGGTGCCATCAAATAGCACACTGTAGTGTCCAAGGCACGCCATAGACACACTAGGCCCTACCGCAGTAGGTCACCCCCAGACCCAGGTCAAAACCACGTGCATTATCTCGTCTATGGTGGCACCATGAAGAGCGACCCATAAAGTCTATGGAGTTCATTCCCACAACCGCTCCATATAAACATCCACTCCAAACACCAAGGATATCACAATCACAATCAATCACCAAGCTCCAATCATTATGTCACAATCATATCATAATCCACATCAATCAATCACATACAAACCGAGTAGGATTAACCTACCTTAAAGCAATGAACTTAATAAGCAATCAAACTAGAAACAAGCTAGAAGTCCTCCTCTACAAAGTCGCCACCTACAATAGAATAATAATAGTAATTACTACCAATTACTATTAAACAAGACTCATTAAGATTAATTACCTCTTATTAACACTAATTCCCCATTTGTTACACTAAATAGGTCAATAATTACATTCTAGGTCAATTTCCCTAATTCTCAACATAATAATCAATTAACTATAATCTACAAGACTTTTCCCCAATTTTTAGGTCAAACAACAACAATTCTATCGTCTAGTATCATTTTCCCCAAATTCTACTCTATCAACAATAATCTGATTCAAGATAATCATAATAATCTAATCTAAACAACATGTGATAATCTAATAACACAATCTAAACACTAGTTATATACTAATTACTCATAAACCTAACTTAATAAGATGATAAGATGAAATCAAAAGATCAAGGATGAAGATTACTTATAAAGTTTGGAAAAGATATGGGAAAGATCTAGAATATAGAAATCCAACACAAATCCAAGGATGATTAAGAAGTAATTAAAGAATAATTAAAGAGATATTAGAGAGATATTAAGGTTTTGATGAGATTTTATGTTACTAATGAAGAATTATGAGGAAACAAGAGAGAGAAAAGTCTTATATAATAGATAGGACCCATGCGGAAATAAGATAACAACTTCAGCGATTTACGACAATTACTCGACCGAGTTCACCCCACTCGGTCGAGTAACACCCACTCGACTAAGTGCATGTAAACTCGACCGAGTGCCAACAATCAGGGTTCCCCAAACAGCGCCACTCGGCCAAGTGACATCCACTTGACGGCCGAGTGACATCCACTCAACCGAGTTGTTACACTACTCGACCGAGTAACACGCCCATCCGGCCGAGTACACAATACATGATCTAGTAATACCTAAGGTATTACAAAAATCCCCGCTCATTGCAACGAGCGTGACCCGGCTCATTAATGTGCACATGTCCTTTGTGACAGGAGCCACAAGAGGAGATACTTGTCTCCCAAAAATATTCTACAATCACAATCACAATCATCATAGTCATCATCGCAATCATCATCAATAATCATTATTCAACAATCAATTAATATATGATTGTACTGAGTAGGGAAGCTGAACTGAAATCTCTACAAAAATAGAGCTTTTCAGAGGCTAAAAGGAGCTTGCTTGGACACTCCCTTACACACTCACTAAATGACTCAAAATACTCCAGGGACCTGCAATAGGCCAGGAAGAACAGATAGTACCCTCAGACTTAGCACACAAGCACAGACTGTAGGGTGTGTTTAAGGTTCAAGCACACAAGCAGTAAACCTTAGACACCATGTATTTAACCCACACACAAGTAAGTTAAAGACACAACAAGACTCAAGCCACTTCTAAGAGTTTTGTAATTTGAACAAAGTTCAGTTTTAATCATTAATCAAGTCTAAGTTCTGTAGGGTTACAATGCAGGCCTTATATAGGCAATTACAATAGATCTCCACCCTTGAAAATAACATAATCTAAGGGCTTTAAGAGTCTTACAAATACTGATAAAAGAAATGCAAAAGTCAGCTATTAGCACGAGTAAAACAGACTGCAAAAAATGACAGAAAAGCAAGACTGAAAAGTGTTCTTGTTCCTTACCTGAAATGGTAATGTTGCTCAATTTCTTGGGGAGCCTTTGTCTGGTTTGTTGCTGCTGGTCTTGGTGGTTGAGAGGGACTGTTAGATACCCTTCCAACGTTCTTGTTTATGCTAGGTTGATCACACAAAAGTAAGGAGTCTTGGACAGATTAAATTGGACTTGTTCATACTGACTTCCTCAAATGACCTTCAATATGGTAGGCTGTTTTAGATGGACTTCCAGAACTTATTTGGAAAACTTGTCCTGGACTTTGATGTTGCTAAGGATCTTAACTTAAGGAGAAAAGAAGTTGGAGCTCTTGGCTGGACTCGTGCTGCATGAGAATTAGTTGGTTACTGGACTTGTTCTGGCTGGTTTTCTGAAGGATGGACCCTGCTCTGGTCAGTCTTGTTGTGGTTGCTCTTGCTACTGTTCCTACTGGTTCTGGACATAAGGGTAGGTGTCTGGGAGGTAGTAAACTTGGTGTCTCTGCTGTGGGACTCCTGCATGGGTGTAGGGTAGGTGGTAAGCTCCATGTTCTTGCTGTGACATTGTTCTGGCTGACTGGAGGTTCAACTCCTGTTGCAAATTCTCCTTCCTGAAAAGGATTTGCCCTCAAATCCTCACTATTTTCATCATCAGATTCTCCATAATATGGGCTTAGATCACCAACATTGAATGTGCCATGCACCCCATACTCTCCTGGGAGGTCAATCTTGTATGCATTAGAACCCAACTTCTCAATGACCTCAAAGGGACCCTCTGCTCTTGGACTCAGCTTGTTCTTCCTCTTGTCAGGAAACCTCTCCTTCCTTAGATGCAACCACACTAGGTCCCCTGCCTTGAACTCTCTGGATTTCTTTGGACCTCTTGCTCTGGACTTATACATTTCATTGGACTTCTCAATTTGTTGCTTCACCTTGGCATGTATCTGCATCATCTGCTGAACCCTAGTCTTTGCAACATAGGGAACCACCTTCCTTGCTGCTGGTACAAGGTCTGTTGGCATCAAGGGGTTAGTGTCATAAACAACTTCAAAGAGGCTTTTACCTGTGCTGGTAGAGGGGGCTCTGTTGAATGCAAATTCTGCTTGGGCCAGCGTTAGATCCCAATCCTTCAAGGACTTGGAAATGATACATCTAAGGATCCTGCCCAATGTCTTGTTGGTCACCTCTGTTTGTCCATCAGTTTGAGGGTGGTGGGAGGTGCTGAACAAGAGTCTGGTCTTTAGCAGCTTCGAGAGTGTCCTCCAGAAGTGACTCATGCACTTAGAGTCTCTGTCAGACACTATGGTCTTTGGTACCCCATGGAGCCTGACAATCTCCTTGAAGTATAGGTCTGCAGCTCCCATGGCATCCTTAGTCTTCTTGCAGGCAACAAAATGTGCCATTTTGCCAAATCTGTCCACAACCACCATGACTGAGTCCTTGCCCCTCTGAGTCCTAGGAAGAGCCACAATAAAAACCATTCTAACATCTTCCCAAGGCTTATCAAGAACTGGTAAGGGGGTGTAGGCTCCAGCCTGGAAGAATGACTTAGACGTTTGGCAAGCACTGCACCTCCTGATCACATCCTGAACATCTCACAACATCTTTGGCCAATAAAATTGTTCCTGCAGCATGTCATAATTTTTCTAGATTCCAAAGTGACCAACTAGGCCATTTGAATGTACCTCCTTCACTAGCATCCCTCTGTAAGGACCCCTTGGTACACACCGCTTGTTCCCTAGGAACAAGAACCCTTCCTGCTCCGAGTATCTACTTCCACTCTTAGGGATGCCTTCCACCCTTGCCACCCAGTCCTTTTTAAATTCAGGATCCTCCCTGTACAGCTCCTTCATGTGCTAAAACCCAAGTACCCTTTGTTCCATGAAGGTCAGCATCATGGTTCTCCTTGATAAGGCATCTGCCACAACATTGTTCTTGCCTTCAATGTACTTGGTGGAGAATGGGAAGGACTGCAAGAATTTCACCCACTTAGCATGCCTAGTATTCAACTTCTGCTGTCCATTGATGTACTTGAGTGCCTGATGATTAGAGTGCAACACAAAAGTCTTGGGCTTCAGATAATGACCTCAATGGTACAAAGCCATGACTATTGCATAGAACTCTTTGTCATATGTTGAATAGTTGAGCTTAGCACCACTCAACATCTCACTAAAGTATGCCACAGGCTTTTGTTCTTGTATCAAGACAGCACCAATGCCTATACCACTAGCATCACACTCTACTTCAAATAACTTGCTGAAATCAGGGAGAACGAGGACAGGAGACTCACACAAGAGGTCCTTGATGATGTTAAAACACCTCTCATCCTTGTCATTCCACCTGAATTCTCCTTTTCTCATACACTCAGTCAAGGGAGCCATGATGGAACTGAACCCCTTAATGAACCTTCTCTAGAAGGAGGCCAGCCCATGGAAACTCCTCACCTCAGTTATAGTCTTAGGGTTCTGCTACTCCCTAATTGCCTTCACCTTGTCTTGATCAACAACAACCCCTTCCTTGGATATGATAAATCCTAGGAATTGAACCTCTTCCTGCATAAAAGTACATTTCTCCATCTTGCCAAATAGCTTATGCTTCCTCAATACATGAAACAACGATTTCAAGTGCTGGAGTTGTTCTTCTGCTGAAGGACTGTATACCAAGATATCATCAAAATATACAACAATGAACTTCCCTAGATAGGGCCTCAGTACCTCAGTCATCAACCTCATAAAGGTGCTTGGGGCATTAGACAATCTAAAGGGCATTACCAGCCATTCATACAACCCATGCTTGGTCTTAAAGGCTGTCTTCCACTCATCCCCAGCCCTGATCCTCACCTGGTGGTACCCTTGTCTTAAATCAATCTTGGAGAAGACCTGAGCTCCACTCAGCTCATCTAAGATATCATTCAATCTTGGTATAGGGTGTTAGTTATGAAAACTATATGTTTAGACTTTCTAATCATTATATTAAATTACCATAATTTAATTTATATGTGATCTAGTACAAGCATGATTAAATAGTCCTTATTAAATAACAAATAAGAAGAAATTTCCTTACAAAGCTTTATGGAAATGGTATACTACAACTTTTGTAGTTTTACAACCTGAATATAGAGCTCCTTAAACCTTAATCCAAAGTAGGATTACTCCTCCTTGTTGCACCCAAGGATTTGCCCCAAAATCCTAGTTTTATTAACTAGATAAAAACTAAGACTAACCCTTAATAATACTACAAATATTACTACTTATTAGTAATATAAGATGTATATTATATTTTGTGATTTTATGTGATGAAGATGATGATGTTGATCAAGAATAAGATGAACAATTCAACTTATTGTTCTATGTTGAAAAAGGCCACCAAGTGCTTATAATGAACAATTTTTTCTTCTTAATTCATCAAATGTAGTGACCATAGTGTTGGGGTATTTATAGGAGTTTAGGGTATTGGAACATGATGTAATTGTCCACTTATAAGTTTGCCTAATTTCCACCTAATAGTGAGTGGGCATTTTAGGGTCCAAATAATGGGTTTTGGGTCCATTTTTGACTTTTGATATTTGTCCCACAATTATATATAAGTCAAATACTTAATTATCTAGTATAATTAATTATTAATTGGACCATTTAACAATTAAATGATACAAATAATTAAATAATATACACTTAACTTGTAAGTGATATTTGACCATTATATCAATATATAATGGGTCATTGAATACCCATTTAGCTAATATTACAACTCCTTGTAATATTTATTAGCTAATTACCACTACCTCACGATATATATAAATACCACAAGTAATTTAGTAAATTAACTTTTATGAACTAAATTTCACTTTATTTGATCACATCAAATATTTTGGTCCGAGTTCAAAACTTGATCGTCACATTAAAACTCACTTGACTAATTTGTAGTCAATATTAATAAGGGACTAACTGAAATGTATCTTTATACAATATCATTAGTTTTTCTATTGGGGTTCCTCCCTATAGGTGTGACCGAGAGGGATCAGTTGATTACCGTCGTCAAACGACAGTAACGTCTAACTCTAGTCAGCTGAGCGTTACCGATATACGTTAATCAAATGACAAGTATAAAATAAATATATCCCAAATTTATTCCTTTTAGGAGATTTAATAATGTAGACACACTATTGTGGAGGACACCTACTCCAACAATCTCCCACTTGTCCGATACAAGTTGTGCGTTACCAATTCTCGTGTCCGTTAAAATCTCCCACTCAATGCAAGGTGTCTTTCAGGTCGTACTTGCACTTGAACTTATCATGAGTGGTTTCCTCGATCGAGAGAATGACTGTCTGACCGGATACATATCCGAGCGTGGCCACGCATTTCTAGTCATATCTCCTCTAGTGGCCCAGAGATTATATAAACCCAATATGGGTGGACAACTCCTGTTGAGCTATTTTCTTCGTTCAATACAGATCACCATGACCCAGTAGCTGCCTATCGGCCTCCTTTTACGGAACGTCCTAGGACAAAAACCTAAGTCAATCGAAAACTGCAATGACTCAGACAAATAGTCTCCAGTCAAAAGAATTGACTCATAGGAATAATATATAAGTCTTTACCACGACCAGGTAACAAGAATTTAAGACTCTATAAATGGTCACTGCCCGACAGACTAAATCTGCCTATGTAATCAATTAGTCATTTCCATGACCCTATGGCTGTCGAACCCGCCATCAATTGACTTACTCTGGGATGTCACCCCTTTGAGAAACTATGGGCACAATAATACAATGAGATCCTGTTCACTTTAAGTAGGGTTCAACGTTGTCTCAACAACCTACTAGGAAATCAAAGTATTCTTAAATAAAACGATAAATGTAATTATGTAAATAATGATTCAATATCAAAATTTATTTATAGCAAATCAGGTACACGTTTCAATCCCATCGAAAATACATGATTATTATGCTTAGTCTGCGATAAAGGCTTGGTTAAAGGATCAGCAATATTATCCTCTGTCCCAACCTTACAAATCGCTATTTCCTTCCTATCAATATAATCTCTAATTACATGATATTTCCTGAGTACATGTCTAGATTTATTGCTAGATTTTGGCTCCTTTGCCTGAAAAATAGCCCCACTGTTATCACACAAAATAGTGATAAGATCAGCAATAGAAGGAACCACTTTTAATCCTTCCAAAAATTGCCTAATCCAAACAGCTTCCTTTGCAGCTTCTGATGCTGCAAGATACTCAGCTTCCGTTGTAGAATCTGCAGTCACACTTTGTTTGAAACTCTTCCAGCTGACAGCACCACCATTCAACATGAAGACATATCCTGATTGGGATTTTAAATCATCCCGATCTGTTTGGAAACTAGCATCCGTGTAACCCTTTGCACGTAGCTCAGTATCACCTTAAAACACCAAAAAAGAATCCTTAGTCCTTCTCAAGTACTTAAGGATATTCTTTACCACTATCCAATGACTCTCACCTGGATTAGATTGGTAACAACTCGTCATGCTCAAAGCATATGAGACGTCAGGACGCGTGCACATCATAGCGTACATGATTGATCCAACTGCTGAAGCATATGAAATCACTTTCATGCGTTCAACCTCTGCGGGTTCACTTGGGCACTGAGTCTTACTCAAAGTGATTCCATGACCCATAGGTAGATAACCTCTCTTAGAGTTTGTCATTTTGAACCTATCAAGAATCTTATCTATATAAGCTTCTTGACTTAACGCTAATATCCTTTTAGATCTATCTCTATAGATCCTGATACATAAGATGCGTTGCGCCTCTCCTAAGGCTTTCATTTGAAAATGATTTCCAAGCCACTCCTTCACAGAAGTGAGCATTGGAACATCATTTCCAATGAGCAATATGTCATCCACATATAAGACTAAGAAGACAATTTGCTCCCACTAAACTTCATGTACAAACATGGTTCCTCGACACTTCGAGAAAAACCATTCTGTTTAATTACATGATCAAACCGATGGTTCCAACTCCGAGAAGCTTGTTTAAGACCATAAATGGATCTCTTAAGCTTGCAAACTTTCTTAGAATTGTTTGGATCGATAAAACCCTCAGGTTGTGTCATATACACCTCCTCTCCTAAAATCCATTCAAGAAGGCGGTTTTTACATCCATTTGCCAAATTTCATAATTATGAAATGCAGCAATTGCTAAGATTATCCGATCAGACCTAAGCATTGCAACTGGCGAAAAGGTTTCATCATAGTGTAAACCATGAATCTGAGTGAAACCTTTTGCCACCAATCGTGCCTTGTAGACATCAGGTTGTCCATCCAAGCCGAATTTGATTTTAAAAATCCATTTACCTTGAAGAGGTCTTACAACCTTAGGTAAATCAACCAAGTCCCATACTTGATTTTCGTACATGGAGTCTATTTCAGATTTCATGGCTTGAAGCGACAATTTGGAGTTAGAACTTGAGATAGCTGCCTTATAGGTTGTAGGCTCGTCACTTTCTAAAAGTAAGACGTCATTACCACATTCCTCGATAATACCAAGGTATCTATCAGGTGGGTTACTGATTCGCGTTGACTTCCTAGGAACTATAACTGAACCAGATGAAGAAGGAACATCTTCCTGCGTCACATTGTCAGTTTGTGGCTCTTGAACTTCAGTAACTTCAAATTTTCTCCCACTCTGTCTTGTAGAAATAAATTCTTTTTCTAAAAAGACAGCATCACGAGCAACAAACACTTTGCTCTCATGATGGTTGTAGAAGTAATAACCACGAGTTTCCTTAGGATAACCTATAAAGAAACATTTGTCGGATCTGGGAGCTAACTTAATCTCAGACTTGTTCTTGAGATAAGCTTCACAACCCCAGATTTTCATATACGACAAATTCGGGACTTTCCCTTTCCACAACTCATGTGGTGTTTTCTCAGCTGCTTTAGTCGGGCTCTTGTTTAAGGAAGTAGTAGCGGAAAGTATGGCAAATCCCCAAAATGAGTCAGGAAGCTTTGTCTGACTCATCATTGACCGAACCATATCTAATAAAGTTCGGTTCCTCCTCTCAGCTACACCATTCAATTGTGGTGTACCTGGAGGTGTCAATTGTGATACAATACCACAATCTTTTAGATGATCATCAAAGTCATTACTAAGATATTCACCACCACGATCAGATCGTAATGCTTTGATCTTTCTATCTAATTGATTTTCAACTTCCTTTTGGAATTCTTTGAACTTTTCAAAGGCTTCACTTTTGTACCTCATTAAATAGACGTATCCATATCTACTTAAATCATCAGTGAAAGTAATGAAATAATCATAGCCTCCTCTAGCAGTGATTGTCAGTGGTCCACATACATGAGTATGAATGAGTCCTAATAACTAACTTGCTCTTTCACCTTTTCCAGAAAAAGGTGATCGAGTCATCTTGCCTAAAAGACAAGACTCGCAATTTCCAAAAGATTCGTAATCAAATGGAGATAGAATACCAGTCTTAACTAGTCTTTTAATGCGATTTTCGTTTATATGTCCTAAACGACAATGCCAGAGAAATAAAAGATCTGGATCACCTGTTTTGAGCTTTTTATTTTCCATATGATGAATTTCATTAGTTAGATCTAGAATATAAACACCATTGCTAGATTTGGCTAAACCATATATTATATTATCGAAGGCAAAAGTACAACATTTGTCTTTAATTACAAAAGTAAAACCTTCTCCGTCTAATACAGATATGGATATTATATTCTTACTAAGAGAAGGTACAAAATAACAGTTATTTAAGTACATCTCCAAGCCAGATACTAAACTAATTACATAGGTTCCAACCGACACAGCTGCGATCCTAGCTCCATTTCCCAAGCGGAGGTCAACTTCACCCTTGGCTAGTTGACGGACGTTTCTCATTCCCTGTAAATGATTACAAAGATGAGAACCATAACCTGTATCAAATACCCATGTGGTGGAACTTGTTAAATTTACGTCAATCATATAGATTTCTGATGAAATTTTACCTGACGTCACACATCCTGCTTTCTTATCATCAAGATACTTAGGGCAATTTCGCTTCCAATGTCCATTTCCGTTACAGTAAAAATATGTCTGTTCTGGTGTTGCCCCCTTTTTAGGTTTGGGGGGATAGCCAATCACTATTGCTTTTCCCTTTTCCTTTGCTTTGGGGTTGACTTTCTTCCCTTTAGCATTAGACCTTTTAAACTTTTGCTTACTTTTAACGTTTATGTTTAAAACGTCCCTTTTCGAACTCCCACTCGACTGCAAATCTCTTTCAGTCTGTACCAAAAGGCCATGAAGTTCGTGGATACTCTTATCCATGTTATTCATGTTGAAATTTACTCTAAAACTAGAAAAACCATCGTGAAGTGAATGTAGCACGCGATCAATTGCAATTTCCTTAGAAATCGGACTTCCTAAAGTCTCGAGAGTTTCCGCGCACTCAATCATATTGAGTACGTGGTTACTCACAGATTGACCTTTAATGAGACGAGCCTCGAAAAACTTAACTGCGGCATTATACCTTTGAACACGTGGTGCTTGGGAGAACATGCTTCCAAACCTAGTATAAATTTCATGTGCGGTCGTAAGTGTTATGCAACGAAGTTTCAAAAACGGATCCATTGCGAAAATGAAGACATTCTTAATTGAGTTCGAAATTTGCATATATTCGTCGTAAGTTTGGCGAATAGCAACACTGGGCCTTACAGCGGGAACTGTAGGAGGATGGTCCACCAGATATCGCAATTTACCGTCAGCAATAGCAGCAGCCTTTAGTTGCTCTATCCACTCGACATAATTGCTCCCATCTTTCTTTAAACAAGACTTGGCCATAAAGGACCTAAGCCACGACTCTTTTGGTAGAGTAGGGGAGGGTAAATCATTTTGTTGAATTGCTGTATTAGTCGACATTATGCAGATTTTATACTACAAACGAAAAAGAAGGAAATATTAACATTTATCGGAAAAATAAACCTGAAAAATCAAGTTATAAAAAACGTTTATATAATGATCTCCCACTAAACTATATAAACGATTCCAAGATCCGTTTTTAATTAATCTTGGGCACGGTGAGCCGATACATCCCTTAATTAATTAAATTCGGTGAGTCAACTTTTGACTGATTCTACACCTAGAACTCTTGGTCGATAAATTTCTTAAATATATCTTTAGCCCCGGGACTGAGACTTGTCTCTGCATCTCGTTGAGTCCAACCAACATTGACGCGTAATAACGTTTATTACCCTACTTACCCAACGTAAAAAGGGAACACCCCGCTGAGGCGAGCGTGGCCCTAATGAAGAAGGGATTTATAGGTGCTAATTATTGGTAAGGCTATATCACAATTTTAAATATCTGAGAGATCTTGTCAAAAAATTATCTTTCACTTTTTAAGTGAACTAAATAGGTGAATGGTAGATGATTTAATGACAATAACAAAAAATAAAAACGCACTAGACTTTGGCAATTTGGCATGGCGGAACAATGCAACAATTAACATGTAAATAAAACAATAAATATAAATCCTAATATGGCCACTTATCTTAGTTAATTTAATTAACTATTACATTAAGCTTTCCAAAATACAAATCTTCAATTTCTTGAAACTGTCTTTTAGATCACCTTTTCTTCGTCTTTTGGACCACCGGCTTCTCAAAAATAATTACATCATATAATCCTATTATACAATTTTCTACTAATAAATGAAAATAATTAATTTTACAGACGGGCAATACGAGATTGCTTAATTACAAATTAAACTAGTATTCCCTTACATTTCGGGTAATACTAATTTCTAACTTGGCCATATTAGATACAACATAATTCATCCAATGAATAAATAAAAATAACATGCTAATATGCAACATATTATCTATATATAATATAAAAAGGCTAGACTAAGCATTACCTTTCACCATTCACCTTTTCTACCTCCTTGGGCATGCCACATCCTCATCATTATTATAAAAAACAAATTAAAAAAATTGCAACATTAAACACAAATTAAAGCACAATAATTATTAAAATTTTGCTTTTTATTTGTTAAGAAAGTTAAACATCAATTATAATTAAATGTAGATACTAAATTTTAAATTCTTAGGTTTTATTGTTAGAAATTATTTAAAAAGTAAAAGTTAGAAAATTTATATCATTAAACACAAATTAAAGCACAATACCTATTAAAATTTTGCCTTTTATTTGTTAATAAAATTTAAACAACAATCTATATCTATTTCTATATCTATTTATATCTATAAAATATTTATAAAAAGCAAACTAATTCATTTTATTATGTAATGTGTCATCGATATAATGTTGCTCCATTCTCTATCTTTCAAGTCTGCAATCTCGACTAGGCAAGAATTAAAGATAGTTAAACATAGTATGTCTATTTTAAGATGTAAATGTATAAAATTCTACAATTTTGAATGAATAACATAGCTTTTCGTGTGCCACTCTTTTACATCTTTCTCAAGTGAAATGACTTTATTTTACGGTAAAATTCTTTATTTCTCACTCATAAACTTTTCAAAATTTAAGAGTTGTTAAGGATATTAACAATTAAGGAGAGTTACAATATAGGACTATAGGAGTTAATAGAGAATGGTACTTATGTTTTATTACTTTACTATTAACAATGACCTTTGAGATGAACAAAGGTTATAAATTTATCTTTGTATAAATACACATGCTAATGGAAGAAGATCAACAGACAACCACAAAACAATATATATTACTCTCTAAAATCTAACAAGAGTTTGAGAGTGAATTTGTACACGTTTCTTATATCAATTCAATTTCTCAAATGGCCATATACAAATTGTCTATCTACAATTTTAAGTAAGTGGGAACGTTATAGGGAAACGGAGGGAGTACATGTTTGTGGAAGAAGATAAGCAAAGTCTTCTATTATGTCTCCCATGTAATACATTTCTTTATTAAAATATGCTTCACATATATTCACAAAATGGGAACATCATTAAAAAACAGAGGGAGTATATTTTTTCTATTTCTCGGTCATAATAATTATTTAGTACTAACGAGTTTTTTGTGTGCACTTTTCTGTATAGGTTGCATCATATTCATAGAGTTCAGAGTTGATAATTCTTAAGTCTCGTTTCTTCAAGTTGGCGAATAACGATAAACCTTTTCTAAGAAAACAAAATTACAACGCATTTTTTTCATAAATAAGATTGGATACCTCATATAATTGATGAATAATCGGGCTTTTTTGCTTGAAATACGTGTTCTAAGCATCTTAAATATTAAAAAAGTCGGAGTATATAATATGATTTAAGGGAAGTGTTTGCAAGGGATTTAATTTTGTGGTTGGTATTCTAATCAAAATAGAAGTCTGTTATATATTGAGATTTAAATGTGAATAATATCATGTCTATGTTATTCTCTATTTTCATTTTCATGATTATTTGTGATTTTGTAAATGACGTTCCTATTTCTAAATAGATGATGATTATATAGATTTTGTCTTTATATAGTGATTACTTAAGTACACAAGTTACAGTTTGCAGGAATAGTGAATGACAAATTTAGATTAGTAAATTTATTTATAGGTCACAAATCCATAGATCTTTAGAAGAGTACAACGACAATATACAAGAAATATGTATGTTACTCTTAGAAAATTTAGACAATTAGATAAGAAACAACCCGTGCATTGCACGGGTATCAAATCTAGTTTACTATAAATAAACATGAAACATGCCAAATTGCCATTTTCATAATTAATCATATTAATAAAGCATTTCATTAATGGAATTTTAAACATTTTTAACCATTAAAAATTGTAAATCAACACTTAAACTTTATTTAAGTTCATACTAACATTCCAAACTGTTTTGGTACCTCAAAAATTAGTCTCTACTAATTTTTGAATAATATTAGCCTGATTTGATCTATCTTGCTATTTATATCACAATTATCGCAACTTTTACTCCTTTTTTCCGAAATAATCATATAAAATAATGAAAATTCAAAACAAATAGTTGTAACTTTTCTGGAAAATTACCAGAATACTAAATGGACCAAAATAAAAATTTCAGAAATTTTAAACCATTTTTCATAATTCATTCGCATGTTTATCGGTTTTCATGTAAAAACGATATAATCATGCCAATAAATTATCAAAAATATAAAATAATTTTAAAAATCAAAATTTTATGATTCTGGAACATTTCCAGGTCTGAAAAAAAAAAAAAATTGGCCCATTTATTTTTTGGTCATTTTTAATCTAATATAGTCATTATTTAATGCTATTTATCATATAAAATCAATAAACATGCAAAAATTAACAATTTAATTTATGAATTTTACATATACTATGTAAAACATGCATGCATGAGTATATTAAGATTTAATCATCAGATTTAACATGCAAATATTTTAAATTAACAATTAACCCAAAATAATGCATTTTAAGACACTTTTAACCGAAAAATAAACTAAAAATAGCAAATTAACTCCAAAAATAATAAAATTCGACCAGAAACTTTTTAAGGTCAGTATGAACATGCATGGAAAAAACAACTCATTTGAACCATTTTATCAATATTTAAACAATTTATCATATAAATCGTCTTAAGTCGTATTAATAAACATGCATGCACAAAAGGCTCTGATACCAATTGTTAGTTATGAAAACTGTATGTTTAGACTTTCTAATCATTATATTAAATTACCATAATTTAATTTATATGTGATCTAGTACATGCATGATTAAATAGTCCTTATTAAATAACAAATAAGAAGAAATTTCCTTACAAAGCTTTATGAAAATGGTATACTACAACTTTTTTAGTTTTACAACCTGAATATAGAGCTCCTTAAACCTTAATCCAAAGTAGGATTACTCCTCCTTGTTGCACCTAAGGATTTGCCCCAAAATCCTAGTTTTATTAACTAGATAAAAACTAAGACTAACCCTTAATAATACTACAAATATTACTACTTATTAGTAATATAAGATGTATATTATATTTTGTGATTTTATGTGATGAAGATGATGATGTTGATCAAGAATAAGATGAACAATTCAACTTATTGTTCTATGTTGAAAAAGGCCACCAAGTGCTTATAATGAACAATTTTTTCTTCTTAATTCATCAAATGTAGTGACCATAGTGTTGGGGTATTTATAGGAGTTTAGGGTATTGGAACATGATGTAATTGTCCACTTATAAGTTTGCCTAATTTCCACCTAATAGTGAGTGGGCATTTTAGGGTCCAAATAATGGGTTTTGGGTCCATTTTTGACTTTTGATATTTGTCCCACAATTATATATAAGTCAAATACTTAATTATCTAGTATAATTAATTATTAATTGGACCATTTAACAATTAAATGATACAAATAATTAAATAATATACACTTAACTTGTAAGTGATATTTGACCATTATATCAATATATAATGGGTCATTGAATACCCATTTAGCTAATATTACAACTCCTTGTAATATTTATTAGCTAATTACCACTACCTCACGATATATATAAATACCACAAGTAATTTAGTAAATTAACTTTTATTAACTAGATTTCACTTTATTTGATCACATCAAATATTTTGGTCCGAGTTCAAAACTTGATCGTCACATTAAAACTCACTTGACTAATCTTTAGTCAATATTAATAAGGGACTAACTGAAATGTATCTTTATACAATATCATTAGTTTTTCTATTGGGGTTCCTCCCTATAGGTGTGACCGAGAGGGATCAATTGATTACCGTCGTCAAACGACAGTAACGTCTAACTCTAGTCAGCTGAGCGTTACCGATATACGTTAATCAACTGACAAGTATAAAATAAATATATCCCAAATTTATTCCTTTTATGAGATTTAATAATGTAGACACACTATTGTGGAGGACACCTACTCCAACATAGGGAACATGTATTAGATAGTAAAATTGTTGTTAGCCCTACTGTCTATGCACATCCTCCAAGACCCATCCTTCTTGGGTACTAGCAAGGCAGAAACTGCACATGGACTGAGGGACTCCCTCACAAAGGCTTTGCTAAGTAGGTCACTCACTTGAGCCTGTAGTTCCTGAGTGGCCTTTGGATCACTTCTGTAGGCAGGCTTGTTGGGCAGCATTGCTCCAGGAATGAGATCAATATGGTGTTCTATCCCCCTCAGTGGGGGCAGCCCACTAGGCAGTTCAGCAGGAAACATGATGTGGTCGTTATACACCAAAAATAAAACCTAAGTCTACTAACTAAGATGATAGCGGAAGTAGGGTCGATCTCCACAGGGAGGAAACTAATTGACTGAAATCTAAATCTGCAAGTAACAAACTGGGGGTTTTGAATTTGGATTAAATAACTAAATAGGATTAAAGGAAGAGAAGTAAAAGATAGAAATAAATAAGAAATAAATCAGATAAGAGAGAAATATGCTAGGATTCGGTCTACTGCAATATCGGCATCTACGGGTCAACTAAGTCAGTCAATCTTATTAATGAGAAGAGCAATGGTTATCTCCTCTCGGTCTCAAACCGCCCTAGGGATTTTCCTAATTAACTCTCGTCCTCTTAGGAGTCACCTATCAATTCTAAGCAAGCCTTCCCTTCCAATCTCTCGATCCAGGTCGGGGTTAACTACCTAGCCTAGTCTCCTGCGTGCACTCATTCGACTAAAGCTCAATTAAATTGCTTAAACTGATTCTCACGACTAACTAAAATAATCTATCCTAACATGCCTCTACTACAGTTTCCCTCATCCCAACATACAAGAGAATTAGCTACTCATATTATTAACGATGCTAACTAAGACGATTAAACATATGACGATAGACATAATAAAATCGCAATTAACAAGCATGACAATAATAAAGCAGTAATTAAGAAGAGAAAACAGTAATTAAGACTAAAGGTTAAGAAGTAAAGAGAGAAAGAAGAAAGGAGTTTACAATCTTAGCAAATCCGGCGTAAAGAACAAATCCTACGTCGATAAACCCGAATGCAAACCAAAGATAAAGTTCAGAAACTAGAATGAAAGATTAAAGCTAATGACTCCGAACCCTAATGGTTCTGAGTCCTAATGACTCCGAATCTGAATAATGCTAATGACGACGAATAAGAGTTTATATAATGCAAAACATGACTCTTAAACCCTAATTAAGCTACGGACTTAAGGCCCATGATAGATTCTACTCGATCGAGTAACAATTCTACTCGATCGAGAACTTTATTGGAGGAAATCACTCGATCGAGTAACTATTCAGCAGCTACCACTCGATCGAGCACAGGACAGCTCGATCGAGGTCTTTTCTCTTCCACGCTCCTCGATCGACCAAATATATAATCGATCGAGGTCTTTTGGCACGGCACATAGTGTTGGACATGGCTTTGGACTTGATTGCGAGCGGTTTCACGCTTTCCCATGCAAGAGCTTCTGTTCCATTCCTTCCATTCTCCTAAATGCATGCAAAGTGGACTGTTTTGGCTCGGTTTCTGCTACTACACAGCTTGTACCTACAAAATAGTAATGAAAGTACAAAGTAGCCAAATAGGGGTATATAGTGATATAATATCACCTAAATGACATATAAATGCGTGCAATAAATGGACTGGAAAGTCTATACAAAATACACGCATCAAACTTCCCCAAACTAAACCTTTGCTTGTCCTCAAGCAAACTAAATGCAGCTATATGGAACAAAATAAACCTAGGGGAATGGAGTAAGTTTCAGAGCTAACTACATGTCAATATAAAACAGTTCAATGCACTCATTCAATCATTACAAAGCTTAATACGAAATTGAACGAATTTATACAATCTTGGAGATAAATTAGACTTTCGACCTTGCAAGACTCAACCAAATTCGGACTCTCACGGGTCACTCTTCTCTCAACAAGCAAATATGTATAAGAGAGAGAGAGAAGAAAATATAGTCACTCACCTAGACTACGACCTACACAACATGCATTGCTAACTAATATGAAAGATGATTCAAGCACCGTACACACGCATAACCACCGTTCAGGGACAATCACGTGCCGAACATTTGCAAAAATATGGATATGTGAGGCTAATTGGTAAGAAGGGGCAAAACAATTAATGGAAATGTGAGGGTAAATAGCCAAGCTAGTTCCTAACAAGACCGCAATATAACTAGTTCCATCCTTCCAACAATCAAAAATTAAGCTCGATGCCTTACCAAATCTAGGCATAAACAACACAAATCCCAAATAACACCTCAACAAAATAATGATACGCATAGGAGGTGTAGATAACAGAAACTTCAGCCAATTATTTTTCATATTTTTTCATTTTTTCATTTTCCTTTCTTTCTTTTTCTTTTTCTTTCTTGGCTGTCTGAGGAAACCTCTCGATCGAGCTGAACATGTCACTCGATCGAGGCACAATTCTCACTTCACTTCTTTTTCTCGCAAATACCCACTCCAATCAATGAAAACGAGCCAAAACTGACGCAATGAAATAAAATACCTCGACTACTAAACTAGCTCAGCAAAGGTAGGCTTAATTTAGGATGTAGTTAAGGGCAACAGGCAGATATGGCTTTATGTGGCGTTAATGGGGTAAAATGAGGAAAAGGGAGATGCAAATATTCTCAAAACACGTAATACCGACCACAAACCCAATGCGTGCAGGCAATAAGAAATCAAAATTCATATACAAGCAAATGACACGAGGTGTGGGGAGTAACTACTCTCATTCCTAGATGAACTGGTCATGGATGCCACCAGTTATAGGCTCTAAAACTCAGAATATATAAGTAGTTTGCCAAAAATGTTGAGTCAAGTCTAATAGTCAAATTTAAATTCCAAGACAAAATTCAATAGTTCACTATTCGATTTCACTAAGTAACTCAAGAAAGGTGCAAAAAATAGCAAAAAATAAACTTGTAGTGCAATTTCATCATGAACAAGACTCCAATCCGACTCAACTAAATGCAAAAATAAACGTGATATTTTTGATTTTTTCAAATTTTTCTAATTAACATGAATTGTAAACGTGAATGCAATACAAATGCAAATGCAGACGCAAAAGGATGTAAAACACTTCCCCAAACCAAAACAGACAATGTCCTCATTGGCTAAAGCACAAAAGCATATAAGGGGAAGGGAAAAAAAACAACCTAATTCATGTTCCTAATGAATGAAATATATATGAAGAATGGAAAAACAAAAGGAACAGAAACAACTCACAAAACAAAGCTTCCCCAAACCAGCATCAAACTGGGGAGCTATCATCACCGTCTCCCATCAGTTGCCTCTGTCCACAATTAATTTGGATACTAACACTAATTGCAGGTAAGATTATGCAGAAAAATCGAAAGATGAAGAACAAAAGGGGAATTGGGATCGAGTAAATTAAAAGGGGATCGAAGACTTCTCTTATATAGGTTAGTTTGCTCGATCGAGTAGAAATACTACTCGATCGAGGACTTTTGTTAGACAGGACTGCTCGATCGAGTAGTTCTGGTTTACTCGATCGAGTGGTCTTCTTTTGATGACCCTCAGTTTACTCGTTTGTTTTGAATTCCCCTCGATCGAATTACATGCCACTCGATCGAGGTCTTTTTTCTTCGCCTTGTGGCGATTGATTTCCGCTTCACTTTCCTGCAAAAACAATACAAACCGATACCCAAAGAAATACCAAAAGATAGTCTAGAAGGAAAAATAAATTGTCTAAACTACGGATTATCACGTAGTAGTCTAATTGTCTAACGAAAACGCAAAAGATTGTTTTTACAAGTTGCACGGGGTTGCAAACCCGGCTAGTAACCAAATAGTTCCGTGACAAGGCCACCGTCAGGCCTTTGACTTACGGAAGTACCCTCACCTGTGGTAATTTCTGACTTCTTTTTCCACAATCCCTGGGGTATACGTGCAGCGGTGGGCTCGGAATGACTAACAATGTTAGGCATCTTCGCTGTCACGGTAGTCTCAACAGTCGAATCTTCCATGAAAATAAAACTGTCGAAGACGGAATCAGGAGTACTCAAGTCTTCCTCCTGAAGAGTCTTATCTATCCTTCTCTACCTGCGCATACACAACTAGAGAGAAAAGATAAGAACAGTCTTAAGGAATTAGAAATTCCTTAAGACGAGACAGAAATAAATAACAGAAAATTAAATTGCCTCCCCGGCAACGGCGCCAAAATTTGATGTGGTCGTTATACACCAAAAATAAAACCTAAGTCTACTAACTAAGAAGATAGCGGAAGTAGGGTCGATCTCCACAGGGAGGAAACTAATTAACTGAAATCTAAATCTGCAAGTAACAAACTGGGGGTTTTGAATTTGGATTAACTAACTAAATAGGATTAAAGGAAGAGAAGTAAAAGATAGAAATAAATAAGAAATAAATCAGATAAGAGAGAAATATGCTAGGATTCGGTCTACTGCAATATCGGCATCTACGGGTCAACTAAGTCAGTCAATCTTATTAATGAGAAGAGCAATGGTTTTCTCCTCTCGGTCTCAAACCGCCCTAGGGATTTTCCTAATTAACTCTCGTCCTCTTAGGAGTCACCTATCAATTCTAAGCAAGCCTTCCCTTCCAATCTCTCGATCCAGGTCGGGGTTAACTACCTAGCCTAGTCTCCTGCGTGCACTCATTCGACTAAACCTCAATTAAATTGCTTAAACTGATTCCCACGACTAACTAAAATAATCTCTCCTAACATGCCTCTACTTCAGTTTTCCTCATCCCAACATACAAGAGAATTAGCTACTCATATTATTAACGATGCTAACTAAGACGATTAAACATATCATATTAGACATAATAAAATCGCAATTAACAAGCATGACAATAATAAAGCAGTAATTAAGAAGAGAAAACAGTAATTAAGACTAAAAGTTAAGAAGTAAAGAGAGAAAAGAAGAAAGGAGTTTACAATCTTAGCAAATCCGGCGTAAAGAACAAATCCTACGTCGATAAACCCGAATGCAAACCAAAGATAAAGTTCAGAAACTAGAATGAAAGATTAAAGCTAATGACTCCGAACCCTAATGGTTCTGAGTCCTAATGACTCCGAATCTGAATAATGCTAATGACGACGAATAAGACTTTATATAATGCAAAACACGACTCTTAAACCCTAATTAAGCTACGGACTTAAGGCCCATGATAGATTCTACTTGATCGAGTAACAATTCTACTCGATCGAGGACGTTATTGGAGGAAATCACTCGATCGAGTAACTATTCAGCAGCTACCACTCGATCGAGCACAGGACAGCTCGATCGAGGTCTTTTCTCTTCCACGCTCCTCGATCGACCAAATATATAATCGATCGAGGTCTTTTGGCACGGCACATAGTGTTGGACATGGCTTTGGACTTGATTACAAGCGGTTTCACGCTTTCCCATGCAAGAGCTTCTGTTCCATTCCTTCCATTCTCCTAAATGCATGCAAAGTGGAGTGTTTTGGCTCGGTTTCTGCTACTACACAGCTTGTACCTACAAAATAGTAATGAAAGTACAAAGTAGCCAAATAGGGGCATATAGTGATATAATATCACCTAAATGACATATAAATGCGTGCAATAAATGGACTGGAAAGTCTATACAAAATACACGCATCAAAACACATCTCCATATGCCTTCAGTACCTGCTGGACCTCAGCTGGGATGCTTTCTTGGGGGAGCAGAACTTCTTTTGTCAGGAGGATGAACACAGGCTCATCACCCATGAGCTCTTGAACAACCTCAGCTTCACTCAACAACAGAACCTCCTTGGACACATCATTGACAGGAGTTATGTTCCCCTTGACATTGGGAGGCAAAGGAGCCAAGATGATCTTCTTGTTACCAAACTTGAAGGCATAAGTATTGTCCCTCCCATGGTGTATAGAGTCTCTATCAAATTCCCATGGTCTAACTAACAAGAGGTGGCAAGCATCCATAGGAAGAACATCACACAAGGCTTCATGAGTATAGCCCTTGCCAATAGAGAAAGGCACAACACATTGCCTATCAACCCTCACTTCCACTCCTTTGTTCAGCTATCTCAGTTTGTAAGGGTGGGGGTGTTCTTGTGTGGTTAGGGACAACTGATCCACCAGAGTTGTAGAAGCTACATTAGTACAGCTTCGCCCATCAATTATCATGTTACAAACCCTTACCTTTATGGTACATCTAGTTCTGAATATCTGTTGCCTCTGATCATCCTCCAAGGGTTGAGGCTGGGTGTGCATAACCCTCCAGGTTACTAAACTCAAGCCTGCATCAGGCTGAATCATGTCCTCACTAGGTTCTTCCTCAGGTTCCTCTAGGCTCTCCTCACACACAAGGATCTCTTCATCACCCCACTCCACAATCTGCATGTTGCTCAAAGCCCTTTTAGAGGGACAGTCCTTGGTAAAATGCCCAAAGCCTTGGCATTTAAAGCATTTCTTGAGGGCCAATGTCCTCCTAAGGTCTGTCTCAGGAGCCTTCCCCTTGTCTAATACAGGAGGTTTAGCAGGGACCAAGGGTTCTCCTATTCTGACTCCAGTGTAAGGTTTAAAAGAGGGTCTAGTCTAGGGTTTGGGAGAGGCTGACTTTCCCTTTCCTAACTTCTCAATCCTCAAGGACAGGCTAACTGCCTCCTCAAAGGAGTACAGGTGTTGTAACTTTACCCTGCTAGCTATCTTTTCATCAAGACCTTCCAGAAACCTAGCTATCTTCTGCTCAGCTTTTTCAGTAATCTCACATCGAAGTGTGAGCTGCTCAAAATCTCTCAGGTAGGATTCAACAGACCTACTGTCTTGTTTTAGGTGGGTTAGTTTGATAAACATGTCTTGGGTGTAGTCTTTTGACACAAACTTAGCGTTCATTTTCTTTTTAAGCTTATCCCAAGATTTAATAGGGTCTTTACCTTCCCTAACCCTCTGAACTTTCATGTTTTCATACCATAGAGATGCATATCCTTTTATTTTCATGATGGTCACTTTAAAAGACCTCCTATCAGTATAACCTTTAAACTCAAAGACTCTCTCTACTGACCTTAACCAATCTAGGAAATCATCAGGGTTCATGCTACCTAGAAAGTCAGGGATTTCTATCTTTATGTCTTTGTCATGGTGCCTAGGAAGACCCTGCTCTGAGCCCTCTGAATCTGAGGCCTCCTCTTGTTCCACATGTTGTCTCCTTCTTCCTGCAGCAGGTGGTACAGGTGCTCCTCTTCCACGACCTCTACCTCCTCTTCCACCATTATTGAGCTGAACATCTAAGAACTCATTGAAGGATGATGTAATCTCCATGACAGTTCTAGCAAGGCCATTAACTGTGATTTCAAGCCCTGTTAATCTCTCTTCACTCATGGTTGGTTTTTTGTATTTTTGAATGTAGTTAGGTAAATGAACTCACAAACCAAAGCTCTGATAACCAATTGAACTGAAATCTCTACAAAAATAGAGCTTTTCAGAGGCCAAAAAGAGCTTGCTTGGACACTCCCTTACACACTCACTAAATGACTCAAAATACTCCAGGAAACCTGCACTAGGCCAGGCAGAACAGAAAGTACCCTCGGACTTAGCACACAAGCACAGATTGTAGGGGTGTGTTTAAGGTTCAAGCACACAAGCAGTAAACCTTAGACACCATGTATTTAACCCACACACAAGTAAGTTAACGACACAACAAGACTCAAGCCACTTCTAAGAGTTTTGTAATTTGAACAAAGTTCAGTTTAATCATTAATCAAGTCTAAGTTCTTTAGGGTTACAATGCAGGCTTTATATAGGCAATTACAATAGATCTCCACCCTTGAAAATAACATAATCTAAGGGCTTTAAGAGTCTTACAAATACCAATAAAAGAAATGCAAAAGTCAGCTAATAGGACGAGTAAAACAGACTGCAAAAAATGACAGAAAAGCAAGACTGAAAAGTGTTCTTGTTCCTTTCCTGAAATGGTAATGTTGCTCAATTTCTTGGGGAGCTTTTGTCTGGTTTGTTGCTGCTGGTCTTGGGGGTTGCGAGGGACTGTTAGATACCCTTCCAATGTTCTTATTTATGCTAGGTTGATCACACAAAAGTAAGGAGTCTTGGACAGATTAAATTGGACTTGTTCCTGCTGACTTCCTCAAATGACCTTCAATATGGTAGGCTGTTTTAGATGGACTTCCAGAACTTATTTGGAAAACTTGTCCTGTACTTTTATGTTGCTAAGGATCTTAACTTGAGGGGAAAAGAGATTGGAGCCCTTGGCTGGACTCGTGCTGCATGAGAATTGGCTGGTTACTGGACTTGTTCTGGCTGGTTTTCTGAAGGATGGACCCTGCTCTGGTCATTCTTGTTGTGGTTGCTCTTGCTAGTGTTCCTGCTGGTTCTGGACATAAGGGTGGGTGTTTGGGAGGTAGTAAACTTGGTGTCTCTGTTGTGGGACTCCTTCCTGGGTGTAGGGTAGGTTGTAAGCTCCATGTTTTTGTTGTGACATTGTTCTGGCTGACTGGAGGTTCAACTCCTGTCGCAGAAACCTTACATGTAGCAAATTTGCACGCAGCCGCCACACGTTACACCTAAGCATACAAGGCCGACATCCACACCTACAAATAAGGGCACAGTACCTATAACAACTATGGTCACTAATGGCAATACCAATTATAAGGGTAGTCACTTACCTGGCTAAATCAATCATACTCTTTAAGGTTGTAACCCGATTCGTTGTCCCGTTCCCATGGTGATCTACCAGATGAGGGATTCATTTATAAGGTGAAACATGGGGTAAATGTAAGGGAGAGGTAGGAGATTTAGATCTATATTTAAGGGAAATGGAAAATGATTTTCGAGAAAATGGTTTACGTCGTAGCCTACGCGTTCTATATATAAGACGCGTCTAAAACCGTGACACTCGGTCGAGCATCGAAGACACTCAGCCAAGTACGTTGTACTCGGTCGAGTGCATACCACATTCGGCCGAGTGAGCTCTACTAGCTCGAGTACACTAGATCAAATAGTGTAAACCTCTCCATGCCATCCCCGCGAGGAATTTCACAACGTCAACAGGTCTACAAAGGACCTGTATTACACCACCCCTGAAGATATTATTAAAACCGTTTCATCCGTTAATACGTAGAACCAAATTGGGAGACATATTACATAAATTAATATGTTATCAGGAAAAATCATGTATGCATCAGATTGATAACAACAATAATAAAGCAAATAAAACAACACAAATATCAAAAGTAAGAGAAATAATGAATAATAAGAATTAAATACATCCTTTTATACATATATCGATGAGTTTTAGTTGATTTTGATACAAACTCTATACTCAAGATTATAATAAGTTCTCTGTTATAAAATATAAAGAAGGAGAGTGAGAGGTGGTAGAGATATGTACAATTCTTATTAATACAAGGGGGTATATATACATGAATATAAAAGGGAGTTATGCAATAGGAATGTAAAAGAACTAATCTAGAATAATCCTACATTATTGACATTCATAATACAATTATACATTCATAATATGTGAGACTAATGGATATCCACAAAATAAGTTTCATAATACTCCCCCTTGGATGTCCATTCCTGTAAATACGCTGGTGAAGTTGCCTCATTAAAAACCTTACCAGGAAAACCCAGTGGGAAAAACCATGGTTAAGGGGAAAAGAGTACAACACGTATTTACTCTCCTTCTTGATTACATCATTTGATATATCTTGAAATGAAACGTAACTTCCCGATCGTTGAATAGAACTCGTCGTAGTTGATAAACTTGATTTTTTCAAATCCTTGATAACTTCAATCTTCATATTTCTTTATAACTCACAATCTGGATGTGGTCATTATTGATGACACATGGATCTTATTGCAAATAATACTTTCGCAATTCTGATAGGATGCAACTTAATTCTTTCCATAGTTGACATAATATTATATGTATAGAATAACTGTCATCTCAACAATCATGATGATCATGACTATAGCGTATCAACGTGACAAATTGCTACCTCATTAAAAACCTTGCTATGAAAAACCCATTGAGATAAAATCCTAGACGAAGGGAAAAAAAGTGTAGCTATCATTCCCGAATTCACTCTCTTTCGGAGATTCAATTCGTTTATTAACAAAAATAATTTGAAAAATAATTTATCTTTCTTGTCAAATCATCTTACTACATACGGAGTATTTAGCATAAAGTATATAATCACGTAAATCATCATAGATGCTCAAACTTCTGGTTGAGATAATATTTACTTATTTCACATAAGCTCTTCAAGAGCATTGATGTTCAATATCCGCAATATTTGCGAAAAGGTTCATAAATTTAATGATAAGTGTTTTAGAAACTCAATTGATCAACCATACTATCAATTTGATATAATTTATGATACGCTCCTGCAGGGAGTTCTCAATTATGTGAGTATAATATCTCCACTTATTCATTCAAACTTATAGGAAAACAAAACCAACCATGTGCATGCATATGATGTATACCTACGTTCTAAATTACTTGTTATGTAATAATGCAATGATGTAATTAATATGAAAATAATATGCAAATGATTAATTTACTTTCTATATACACATAATGATGACTCAATAATGCAAATTGTACAGTGTTCTTTTTAATATTCATGTTCATGACATGAATGGACTTCATGTCTAAGATAGACTTCAGGTCTATGATCGACTTCAAGTTTATGAGCTCATATATGATCATTAATTGTGTCGACAATAGCAATGGACTTTAATTTCATATATCAGATCCCCATTATATAGTCCATTAAATTTCGCGCGGAAAATGTATTGGTTCCATAAATATATATCAATATAGTTTATTTGTTTCTTGATATTATCAGTATTGTTCAATGATATCTGAATCCAAGTATATGCGGTACCATTATTTTTCCGTATAGGTCATCTATTATCATTCAGATATCCTTGTCACTTAGGGACATTCAATTTTCATTACTCTTCATGAGTACCAACTGCACATGCTTGCCATTTTTCTCTCATTTTACTTCTAAAATATGTGAACCGAGTATGACTTCACAATACACTTCATGTGTATTGTTATTATACAATTTGGCAAGTATCTTAATGTTCATAACATATACTGTCGATGACCAAGCTATGACTCACTAAGCCTCAGATTGGGTCAAATCTATCTATAGTCAAATCATAGATTTCAATGTTTAAAACGTATCACAAAGAGATAAGGTGATCAAGCTGGTAAGTATTTATCGTAATTTCATAACGAAATGAACGAATATATATAAATCATTATTCTTATTTTCTGAACCTCTATTTGATGTATTTCATATTTAATAATCATTGAACTTCAGGTTTAACTGGGGATCAATACTACTTGTATGTTTTTAGCAGCTTTTCCTTATCACTCTCCCCCTAAGGTGGTAAAAACTATCCATTCAAGATAGATTTAATGGGCAACATATCCACCTTAGAACACAGCTAATATCATTTTTTATGACTATTAATAAAAGGTTCTCTTTATGAGAACATAGTACGGGGAGTTCAATATTACACAGTTGGTTTTCTATGTGCTGAAATAATATTCCCCAAAGAGATCGCTTCATCCATTTGAAAATAAATTGTACTTCATAAGATTTCACACGTGGACTTCTAGCCATGAAATTTAATTTTCTATGTGGACTTTTGTCCAGTTCTACAGTAATCAATAATGGACGATTTTATCAGTAAGATCTCTAAAAATAATACTCAATCTCATTTGCGTGTCTTGTTTTTCACTCAATTAAGAAAATAATAACAAAAAGAGTTATCAGCACTTTTGTGACACCCTCAAATTTGCGGAAAGATAAACAAGTAATTTAAATAAATAGTAGATGAGAATACGTTTCTAATAGGTTCACTTTAGTGAAAATCGGTAAAATTTAAAACCGGAACCTACTATTAAATATATTCATCATAACAAAGGTGTCTTAAAGAAAAAGGTTCATAACAAAAAGGAATTTATATTATACATAAAAAAGTATCTGAAACGGGAGACATATCTCCCGTATAAATACAGAAATAAAAGAGTGTATAATATATACAATCCTAAGAACCGAATATAGGTCCAAGGTAATACTTCGCTCGCTAGCTCGTCAATGTACCCAAGTATGCATCACAAACCTGCCAACCGCATTAAATATAAACACGGAAGCCACAGTCAGTGGGGAGTAACTCCGAGTTCTCCCAGCCACGAAATGTCGAGTTTAATAAAACATGAATAACATAAAAAGAGATGTATATGTAAAATACAAAACCTTCACAAATACGATATGCTTTTCATGTTATGAAACAAATAACTAACATATAACCTAGCATATGAAAGCTATCATGTGAATCCGTTAACAACCTATAACACGAGGTAGGGAAGCTGGTATGCTGGCTCAGAGGTTACATTTAAAACATGGCCCTGATACACTCAAACCCTAATCATACTAACTATCATGTGAATCAGTTAACAACCGGTAATCAAAACTCTATCAACCTTAGCCGGCTTGCATCTCACCTTCTAAGATTCATAGAATCATCAAACATGAAAGACCAATCCGTCTAGAAACAGGCATAAGTTCTTAGGACGGCCGATAGTCGACTTCTGTAACTCGAGTCTATACCACAAGGTAGGAAAACATCCTAGTCCTAGACTGATCAGACCTAGCGACAACAGCTATTCCATTCCCCGTCCCATGACAAAACAGTACATGAGAATCTCTACTAGGCGACCCCCTAAGCAGAGTTGGCTAGTACTTAAGCTGGCTCCATTCCCAAAGTGGATTAGGCAGCCATGCCCCGACTTGGATATAAACCCACCAAGCCGAGACACAAAAGCTATCAACAGGTGAACATATACTCGTTAAAGACAGTAAAGCCTATCAATGTCATGGTCCAAGCTACTCATTTAGAATTAGAATGGTCAAGATGCCATATACTCATAATTCTCTATGGGTACTTAGTCAACACGACATATATCATACAATCAAACAGTCACGGGAAGAACTTCCTATCATGTGACTAATTGCATATAAATCATAATCAACTATCATATCGCCTCATATCTACTAAGGCTAATTCATTAATTAAATACAACCTTACTTGAAGACAAATCCCCGACCCGAGTCCCGCGACGGGTCATCAGTCAAAACGGGGCTGACTAGATCTTAGTTTGACCAAACCCGTTTGGTCAAACCGGCTAGAAACAGAGTCTTTACCATATAGACTTGAACATAAAATCATCATATTCATTTTATGTTATTTTATTAAAACTTCTAACATGTGAATTATTATAATCATACGAAAACCCGCTTGACTTACATGATATCAAATTAAACTAAAATCTCGTATTATAATTTCTAACATGTGAGAAATAATAATATAATGAAACGCTTTTAATTAAATAATTTACTTATTAAAATTTCCCACTTGCTAAATATTACAAAACACGATAAAATAACAATACTCAAAAACCGTCACAAGTCCAAGGGAACCCACGGTTCATTTTGGACCGGTTTTGGTCATCTTTTCTAAAAAACCGTTGATTAATATTTCCCGCATGCTTAACATATTTAAAACTCGTCAAAACAACAACAAAACAATCAAGTATCGACACAAGACCAACGGACCAAATCACGGCCAACCAGACCGGACCTGGACCGGCCTGAACCGGCCTGAACCGGCCTGGTTTGGGTCGGTTTCCAGCCCTCTAAACGGCCACCATACACGGCCAACAATCAACACCACTCTAAAATTATTTCTAACATGTTTTAATTAACAAACATCCATTTTAACAATCATCCATACAAAAAATCATGATTATTAACAAATCATCCAAATATGTCAAGAACACTAAACATGCCAAAAATTCATACAACATACTAAAATAACAACTTATCATGTTACTACCAAAAACCATAAATAACAATAACATGAACAAAAACAAAAGAAAACAAAGGTATGTAACATTAATTCGTCGAGTAACTCGGAATCGTTACCTTAGCTAGCAAAATCAATTAGCACCCAAAATAAGAACTAAAGAAAAACCCGTCTACTAATCTTCTTCTAATATATACGAGTCACCAGACTAGTCTCAAAATCTTGCCCCTATAAGAAATGACAAGAATAATATTGTTAGTATTAAAACTTGATTTTCCATAATTAAAGTGTTGAAAACGATTTTGTCGGAATTGAAAATAAACCGTACTTGAAGATGGAGAGCGAAGAGGAGATTCTAGAAATATAAGTTAGGACGGATTTGAATAAGAAATGAAGGTTTTGCGATGATTTTGCTCAAGAACGACGAAAAACGACGAAGAACGATGAAGAACGATGAAGAACGATGAAGAACGATTAAAGAAAGTATTAATTAGATCTTAAGTTGATTTATTGTAAAATGAAAAAGTAGTTAGTGAGTAATGGGAGATTGGGCCGTGTAATTATAGAGAAAATAATGAGTCGGGTTTTGAAATTGTTGTTACGGAATTGACTCGGGTTTTATAATTATATTAAGGTAATTAATTAGATATTATTAGGTTTTATAATAGTTTAATCAAATATCTAGATATTAATTAGATATTATGTTATGGTAATGAAATGAAAGAAAATATCTAGTCCTATGAGGGAGAGGAGAGCCGTGTGAAATGAGAAGAATCGGGTCTGTTTTTGAAGCGATTTGCGGAGTTTAAGTTGACGGATCGATAAAGTTATAAATATCTAAGATATTATTATTAGTTTAATCATATTAATTAAAAATATCTAAAGTGAGTGGAAAAAGGTGACATGGGCGTGTGACTCATGCCAAAGTCGAGTTTCGGGTTTGTTTCGGGATTTACGATGACTCGGGAATAGTTAAATGACGCTCGGGTTTAAATCGTAAAACCTTCTCTTTAATTCCGAATAAATTCAAAATAATTATATTAAATTATCATAAATTCAAATAAATCTTAATAAAAATAAATTAAATTTATTACTTTTCAAATATAATTTCGGTCTTTAAAATTACGAGGTGAGTCGGGAAAAGTCAACGAAAGTCAAAGTCGACTTAAAAGTCAAGAAAAGTCAAAGATGACTTAAAAGTCAAGAAAAGTTTATGACGACTTAAAAGTCAAGAAAAGTCAATGACGACTTTAAAAAGTCAAGAAAAGTCAAAGACGACTTAAACGTCAAGAAAAGTCAAAGACGACTTAAAAGTCAAGAAAAGTCAAAGACGACTTAAAACGGGATTCTCATGGAATCTCGCGGAAATTCCAAATACGAACTCGGAAATTCCAAATTCGACTCGAAACAATAAATTCTAAATTAAAACTTAAATTTGCTGAAAAGTATCCGTAAAATATTTTCAGTAGAAAAATAGGGTACATTTCGGGTTGTTACAACTTTATTGTCTAATTTCTAAGATAAACTTCTGGTTTATCAAAACGGGTATAATGAGAACCCGGATTGCCACAATTGTCACATTTTTAATAATTTGATATCAACTTTCTATTTGCATATAATTCGGGGAGACATATTCATATGCATTTGGCTATGTATGGGTAATTTTACTTATTACATGCCACATTATATTCATGCTAATCTTCTTGTTAGCTATATGTAAATAAACTTAAATGAATTTATTTTCATCTGGCCAGGTAAATGATGTGACGTCAGACATAAATTGATGTCTTATATATAAGCAAGACTATTCAATTTTTATACTATGAGCATTTATGTTATATTATATATAAATGATATGAACAAGCATAATTGTCTCCATATATATTGTTGACTTCTAAAGTTTCTATCAAATCTTTCCAATGCACTATATAATATCATAAATTTGTGCTAACAACTCATTTTCATTCTCATGCTTAGGATATATAACATTAATCATTTAGATGATCAAATAAATTTAGAAGTCAGATCTTCCCATCAGGTGAGATGGATATTGAGTAATTTTCAAATCGGTTGCAATGTTAAACCATTAATCGCCTTTTTTTTACTCCATTATATACATATGTATGTATTGCTCGTATTTTCACGTATTAAGAATTGTCAATACCTTTAGTTCTTTACTATCCCACTTCCGGTGGGAATGAAAGTTCTATTTATTTATTTAAAATAAACACATCAATCTCAATTATATTCACGGCCCACGTTTTCGACCACTATTAGTGTCGTAGTATTTATCCTTTTTATTTTCATCATATAATGATCTATTTTCAATTCACTTCAGGATATGATGTATAACCAATTAGACGAGATTTGTGATTTTTCTATTATCTTTTTGTGGTTTTGGATGCCATTCGATATTTCATGCTCTTTCTCAAATTTTCGTTATTTCAAAATGTGTTTCCATCGGCACTAATAATTTATACCTGAGGGATAATATATGTTGAATGTGCCACTACTTCATCAATGTATTATAATATCATTCAAATAACATTTTAATAAAATACAAAATTTCATAACCATGGTCCATAATAAATCACAATTCTCAAATATGTTGCAAACATAAATATTTTAATTTCTCATTGTACTATCAAAGGACATATCATAAATTTGGCCGTAGATGCATAAAATTGGGATATTTGTCTGGTATACATGTTGGTTTTAGAATCAAACATATGAGATAATGTTATAAAATCATGCACATGGAAACAATTATAATATCAAAATACAAAATTGTAACAACCCGAAAAGTACCCAATTTTTCTAGTAAAAATATTTACTAACACTTTTCAGCAGACTTAAGTTTTTAAAATAGAATTTATTGTTTCGAGTCGTATTTTGAAATTCCGAGTTCGTATTTGGAATTTCTGAGAGATTTCATGAAAATCCCGTTTTTAGTCATCTTTGCCTTTTCTTGACTTTTAAGTCGTCTTTGACTTTTCTTGACTTTTTAAAAGTCGTCATTGACTTTTCTTGACTTTTAAGTCGTCATAAACTTTTCTTGACTTTTAAGTCATCTTTGACTTTTCTTGACTTTTAAGTCGACTTTGATTTTCGTTGACTTTCCCGACTCGCCTTGTAATTTTGAAGACCGAAATTTTATTTAAAAAAATAATATTTTTGATTTATTTTTATTTAGATTTATTAAGATTTATCATAATTTAATATAATTATTGTGAATTTATTCGGAATTTAAAGAATAACTTTTACGGTTTTAACCGAACGTCATTTAACTATTCCCGAGTCATCGTAAATCCCGAAACAAAACCGAAACTCGACTTTGGCATGAGTCACACGCCCATGTCATCGTTTTCCACTCACTTGAGATATTTTAATTGTTTCGATTAAACTAATACAAATATCTTGGATATTTGTTACTTTATCGATCCGTCCGTTTAAATTACGCAAATCGCTCAAAATCAGACCGCTTTCTCTCCTATCCACACGGTTTTCCCTCCTCTCTTAGACCTTGATATTTTCTTTCTTTTCATTACAATAACATAATATCTTGATATTTAATTCAATTAACTTAATATCTAATTAATTACGGTAATATAATTATTATACCGAGTCAATTCCATAACCACAATTTCAAAACCCAACTCACTAGTTTGCTCTATATTACACGACACTCCTCACCCCACTTTACTCACAAACAACTTTTCATTTTACAACAAATCAACTTAAGATCAAATAAATCGTTCTTCATCGTTCTTGAACGTTATTCGTCGTTCTTCATCCGTTCTTCATCGTTCTTGAGCAAAACCTTCATAAAACCTTCATTTCTTAATTAAATCCGTCCTAACTTATATTTCTAGGATCTCCTCTTCGCTCCCCATCTTCACGTAAGGTTTTATTTCAATTCCGACAAAATCGTTTTCAACACTTTAATTATGGAAATTCAAGTTTTAAGTTCTAATAATGTTTTCTTGTCATTTCTTATAGGGGAAGATTTTGAAGACCAGTTTGGAGACTCGTATATCTTGGGTGAAGATTAGTAGGAGGGTTTCTTGGTTTATACTTCTTATTTTGGTGCTAATTGACTTGCTTAGCTAAGGTAACGATTCCGAGTTACTCGACGAATAGATGTTACATACCTTAGTAGCTTTGGTTTCTTTAGTTTTGGTTAATCTTTAGTTTTTGTTCATATTATTATGATTTTATGATTTTTAGTTAGTAACATGTTAAGTAGTAGTTATTATGGTGTTTTATGATTTTATAACATGTTGGTGGTTCTTATTATATTTTTATGATTTCTTCATGATGATGATTGTTGTATGTTGGATGGTTAAATTGGTTGTTAAAATGATGGTTTGATTAATTAAAACATGTAAGAAACAATTTGGGGTGGTTGTTTAGTGGTGGCCGAAATAGTGGCTGGAAACCGGTCCAAACCAAGCCGGTCCAGGCCGGTTCAGACCGGTCTGGGTTGGTCCATGGTGGGTCCGGGTTTTGGTCTTTGGGTTGTGTCGATGTTTGATTGTTATGTGGTTGTTTTGACGGGGTTTAATTAAGTTAAGCATGCGGGAAATAATTATGAAACGGTTTTTGTAAAAAGTATAAAATCTGCCAAAACAGCCCATTTAGGCCCGTGGGGCCCAGTTCAGGCCCATGTGGGGTCCGGCCCAACTCAGCCCGTGGGTCCCACTTTGGGACTTGTGATGGTTTTTGAGTTATCGTCATTTTTATCGAGTTTTGTAATATTTAGCAAGTGGGAAATATTAATAAGTAAAATATTTAATTAAAAAGGTTTTTCATAAAATTATTATTTCTCACATGTTAGAAATTATAAGACGAGATCGTAGTTTATTTTGATATCCTTTAAGTCAAGCGGGGTTTTACGTAAGATTTAATAATTCACATGTTAGAAGCTTTATTAAAATAACATGTAATGAATATGTTGATTTTAGGTCTATGTGATAAAGACTCTGTTTCTAGCCGGTTTGATCCAACGGGTTTGGTCAAACTAAGATCTAGTCAGCCCCGATTTGACTGATGACCCGTCGCGGGACTCGGGTCGGGGATTTGTCTTCAAGTAAAGTTGTATTTAATTATTGAATTAGCCTTAATAGATACGAGGCGATATGTTATTTGATTATTATTGATATGCAATTAGTCACATGATAGGATGTTTTTCCCGTGACTGTTTTATTATAGGGTTGGTGTCGTGTTGACTAAGTACCCATAGAGAATTATGAGTATATGGCGTCTTGACCATGCTAATTCTAAATGAGTAGCTTGGACCACGACATTGATAGGCCGTACTATCTTTAACGAGCATACGGAGTTTGTCGCTTGATAGCGTTTGTGTCACGGCCTGGGGGGCTTATCTCCAAGTCGGGGCATGACATCCTAAGAGTTCCGCTTTGGGAAGGGAGCCAGCTTAAGTACTAGCCATCTCTGCTTAGGGGGTCGCCTAGTAGCGTTTCTCATAGACGGTTATGTCATGGGACGGGGAACGGAATAGCTGTTGTCGCTAGGTCTGATCAGTCTAGGACTAGGATGTTTTCCTACCTTGTGGTATAGCCTCGAGTTACAGATGACTATTGATTGACCGTGCTAAAAACTTATGCCTGTTTGTAGAAGTATTGGTCTTTCATGTTTGATGATTCTATGAGTTTTAGAAGGTGAGATGCAAGCCGGCTAAGATTGATAGAGTTTGGATTACCGATTGTTAACTGATTCACATGATTACGTGTTGATTAGGGTTTGGGTGTATCAGGGCCATGTTACTGGTAAAACCGCTGAGCCAGCATACCAGCTTCCCTACCTCTTGTTATATTTTATTATCGGTTTCACATGATAGCTTTCATATGCTAGGTTATATGTTAGTTAATTGTTTCATAACATGAAAAGCATATCATATATGTTTAAGTTTTGTATTTTCCATATACATTGCTTTTATGTTATTCATGTTTCATTAAACTCGACATTTCGTGGCTGGGAGAACTCGGAGTTACTCCCCACTGACTGTGGCTTCCGTGTTTATATTTAATGCGGTCGAACAGGTGGTGATGCATATTTTGGGGTACATTGACTAGCTAGCGAGCGAAGTATTTACCTTGGACCTATATTCGGTTCATAGTTTGTATATTATTATACACTCTTTTATTTCCGTATTTATACGGGAGATATGTCTCCCGTCTTGTATATTTCTTTTGTAGAATATTATTTCCGTTTTGTAATGACCCTTTTTATTTTATGACACCTTCGTTATGTTTTATTATTTTTTATGTATTTAAATTAATTTTTTTTCTTTCCGCAAATTTGAGGGTGTCACAATTAATCATTCTAGTACCAGGATATACCCCAGAAAATTATGAAATCACACTATCACAGATACTCATTTCAAAATATAACAAAAGACGATCAACAAAACCAAGAAGCAGACAATATTCTTGAATGAAATAAACTCTCAAAGTCTCGTGTACACATTAATTTCTACCATACACTTAGATGAAACCATTCTGCCACGTCACCCAACGTAAAACGCAAATTTCAATCTTGATTTCGAAACTACACTAACTTATCCATAATCAAAATGTGGCTCAAGTTACTTAAAGGAGTGCCAATAAATGCATCAAGATGTAAGCATCAATATTCAATGCATAGTTTACAATAAAATGAGGGATAAATGGGAAGAAAACAAATTAAATAAAAGGAACTTGTTCGTATAAGTTGAACAATGACTTTGTTGGGGTATATAACTGATCTAAGAAGAACATCAAAGGTCTTTATTGGTCTTCTTGAATTTCTTAAATGTCAAGCACTAACAGTAACAATCATAAAAAATCATTGCAATGATATTTTAATGCAAAACCTAAAGCGGAAAACAGTTGCTACACACATGGGTAAAGTTGATCTCATGCCATGTAAATGTATTAAAATTAAAAAGACCCAAAAATACCTGTGAATTCAAGGTGGATTTTGCAAGCTCATACCTTCTAAGATTTTGGACAAAATGAAATTGGTCTTATTTAACTTGGTTTGTAGCTCTTTGTTGTCCTTGTTCAAACTTACAACAGTCTTCTCCATATTTTGCATCTTTTCCATATTTTGTAAAGCTAAAGAACTACTATCTCCCGATTTAAAAGCCTCTTTTCTTAAGATACCGTGCACCCCAAATACATCAGTTCCTTTCACACCAAACCCATCCTTTTTGCATCTCATCTTCAACATAAAGAACTTGTTTTGCTTGACATGAGAAAACAAAAGGATCATCGGCCAAATTTTGACCTGTGTGCATCAACTTAGAAAAGTTGACACACACACTCCCGTCTTCAAACTTCTTAACACCTCTATTTATGTCAACCCAAGCACAATTGAACATTACAACTTTGCATTGGCCAAAATAATTTAACTCATAAATATTCTTTAATTTTCCATAATATGTTTGACCATCTGCTTCAACCATGACTCCGGAGTTTTGGGTTTTGCACCTATGACAGCAGACAAGTGTATCAGTATGCATTATATGCATCATATTATACTGACAAGCCACATTTTGAAGTTTTAAAAAAAGTGATCGACCTGTGCTTGCAACCATTCGTCAAATTCTTTGATAATCCACTCGTGTTCATTATTTTGGTTACCACTCTGATGGACCAACTCACGCCGCTTGTAACTAAGAAAGTCACTTTAAAATATGGGACAAAAATTCATTACCTGATTATACCAATGATAGGTAACAAATTATAAAAACTTGTCAGTAGTTTATACTTACACAAGAGCCTCTCTCATCTCATCGAAATGAAGCAAAATGTAGCGATGAGCTTGTCTTAAACTTCTGTCATCTAGGCGTACTTTTTCTATCTTACCAATAACTCGACCACCAGAGCGATACAGATAATCACTCTTGTCTTGACTACCATCATCATTCCTTTTCGATCTGTTAAATATAGTCTCAATACCTTCCAAATACCTTGAACAAAATGTGATTGTCTCCTCAAGCACGAACCCTTCAGCAATTGACCCCTCGGGTTGAGCTTTATTACTTACGTATGATTTTAAGTGAGCCAAATACCTTTGGAATGTTCATAAAATCAGTTTAGGAAAAACACGTAAAACATCCACTTAAATAGTTTGTGATATTTACCTTTCAATAGAAAACATCCATCTATACTGGACAGGTCCACCAAGTTTTGCCTCCTCTACTAAGTGAATCAGTAGGTGAACCATAATTGTGAAAAAGGTTGGCATGAACTCCATTTCCATACGACATAGTATTAGCACAATTTTCGACTGAAGGGCATTTAACTCGTCGTGTTCAAGTGTGTGCGAACAAAGAGACTTAAAAAAGTAAGATAATTCCCCACATAGCAAATCTTACCACCAAATCTTCCGGAGTTAGTTGAATAGGTACAACTTGGACAAGCATCATAACCAGAAGTACTCCACCCAGATAATATAACATATGCCGGAAAATCGTTAATAGTACTATGTAATGCTGCTCGGAGTTTAAATGTCTCACCCTTAAAAGCGTCAAATGCATCAACACCGCTCCATAACAACTTTAACTCAGAAATTAAAGGTTGCAGATACACATCAAAGTCAATTCCTGGGCTGGATTTTCCAGGAATAATACAAGACAAAATAAATGAAGACGGTTTCATGCACAACCATGGTGGCAAGTTATAAGGAATCAAAATAATTGGCCATGTGCTATAAGTGGTGTTCATCAAGCGATATGGGTTAAATCCGTCACTAGCTAAGGCTAACCTAACACTTCGAGGATCAGAGGCAAATAGAGGATAACGAGAATCAAATTGTTCCCACGCTAACCCGTCTGCTGGATGTCTAAGTTTTCCATCTTTTACACAATCTTTATGATGCCATATCATATCTTCTGCTGTTTTAGATGACGCGTAGATCCTCTCTAATCTAGGAATGAGGGGAAAATACCTCATAACTTTGGCTGCTTCACCTTTCTTAGCCAGATCTTTATCTTGTCCCGGTTGGACTTTTTTCCATCTTGATGTGTGACAATTATTACACTCCTCTTTGTCACTGTTATCCCCCCAAAATAACATGCAATTGTGTGGGCAAGCGTGAATCTTTTCATATCCGAGTCCTAAATCATTTATTATCTTTTTACCCTCATAAAAGGTTGATGGAAAGTCTTTTACTTGAGGAAATGCATGAAGTAGAAGTTCAAGTAACTTGTTAAATGACTCATTAGACCAATGAAACATACATTTAATATGGTGTAAGTGTAAAAGGAATGAGAGCTTTGAGAAAGATTGACAGCCTTCATAAAGTTCCTCGTTTGCAGCTGGGAACAATCTCTTATAGTTAGCGTCTTCTTTATTGTTGAGGTTATGGGGGTGATTAGTACAGTCATTATCCCTAGCATCGTGTGCGTGATCAAATTCATTATCGGACTCACCAGAAGAACTAAATCCCATAGACACATCATCAAAGTCCGCTTGTTTTTCTATTTCTATAGAGCCAGCAAAAGTGTTATCATCATCAAGATCTTTAGAATGGATAGAAATGTTAGCCTCATAAACTGCATTAAGTAAACCTTTCATATCATCACGACCTACTAAGGGTTCTTCCCTACTTTCTCCATGACAATGATCAAGAACGTCCCTTTCACCATGCCAAAACCAATTCGTATACTTCTGGTAAAATCCTTTGAATAAAATATGTCCCTCTATTTCACCTAGTGTCAAGTAATAACGTAACTTACAACTCTTACATGGACAATTGGTTTTCCCTTCTATAAGATTTTCTTTAGCTAACCCAATAAACTTCATACATCCATTTATGTAATCGCAATGATCATTTGGCAAGGTAATCCAGCTAGTATCCATGACTACACATCATAAACATTGAATACTCATAAAGCTCAGCACATTAAATCATATAATCATACATGGTAGAGTAAGTATTAATCACATACACGAGAATAAAATTATTACGTAAAGTCGAAGTAACACGGCTTGCTATTGTAGTTAAAATAATAAAGACAATGTTTTAATAATAAATAAAAACTAAAATAGGAATTTGTAATACCCGATGTAAATCGTGTCGAAGTAGTGTCACTTTCCAAACTTTGGCTGAAACAGAAACGATATCTCAAATGGTGCGTGCTGAAGTGAAATATTTTGGCCAAGCAGACGCCAAACTATAGAAAAAATTATACTCATGACAAAAAAGGCTGTGATAATAATTAACAGGTTAAACTTTCAATTATAAATTATTTAATAGGAGAGCAACTGAGAGATGAACAGAATCCCCGACAAAGTATTGGGGGCGTCAAACAAACAGAATCATCATTCTTCAACATTTAAAGACCACAAGATATAGAACACTAAAATTTGTACAGTATGTAACAACGACATTGTTAAATTATGTTCGTAGTTCACAAGTGTTGGGATTTAATGCACCAACAGCAGCAAATGTACACTATTCTGGTTTGCAAATCAAATACAACACATTTACGTATTTTGTTTGGACCACTTGCTAAAAGGGAAAGTCTTCTAAGCGTATGGATTATTATCATATAGCACATTTCAGAAAAATCATAAGTATATAAAAAGTATTCATATAGCACATTTCTGAATATAAACGCAATAGACCTACGAGAATGTGTCTTATCAACAGATTTTCCACTATCTACGGCTCTACCTTATATAATCAACATAAATCTTTATTAACAGATATTATCATAGAGCCAATACAGTTTATGTCAGTTCATTCTAATGTTCAACTATGTCAACAATGAAAGTGTTCTAACAAAATAAGGACCAAATGTGGCAATCTGTGATGAAGATGTCCCTACGAATAAGTAAACTCTCATCAAACTTAGGATAAAGTATAACAATATAACTCATATAAAAACAACTAGTAGTGTAGTAAACTTTACCAAATAAACCATCACACAATAGTTGAGTATCTAACAATGGAGTCCCAAAATAACGCAAATCTTCATTAATGGAGTAGGAGAAGTAAGCAAGTTCAAAAATTCAAAGCGTACCATTACCACCTGCTTAAACTACATTACTTAAACACAAACTCAAAAATCAATGTTTTAAGAATAAGTACTTTTGGGAGTTGTAAAGCAAGGCAGACCCATGCCAACATGTGGATCCAACCCATGACATACGACAAAATGCCTATAAATATAAACAAACATCCTCATTCCTCACGCATTATTTGAATTAAATGACGAGGTAAACACATAAGGATTAGGAGTACGACACTCCTACATCAACTTACTTACATATTTGACCCATACTATAGTAGCGTCATTTCTAGCGCAAAGGAGAGTAGACATCAAACTATTTAGTTACAAATGTGACCAATTTACGTAAGATGTCAATTACATGTGTTAAATGATGAGCTAGCTCATGAAGTATTACATAAAGTCTCGTTTAAGACAGGTCCCTCTCATAAAGAGCAAGTGGGGGGAAAAGTGGGGGGTTTCATTTGCCTCCCACTTGCACCCCCACTTGCCCTTTGTGAGGGGGGTTTGACCCGTCTTAAGCTTAAGACGGGTCGACCTGTCTTAAATGAGAATTTGTGTAAGTAGTATGACGAGGATGTTGATGTGCAACTCTCATTTAAAACCCCTTCTCCATACCTTAATAATCAGAACTCCTTCTCCGTACCATAATAATCACTTAATCTCTCTGATCTTCTTTTCCTCTACTGTATTTCTACTTGATTTTTGCTATATACCCCCCCTTAGTCTTTAGATTGACCCACATATAATTGTATTTTTTCTAGTATAGAAGTACTAAAAATCAATAAAATGGCTATACATTATCAAAAGGAACAAGAAGAGTAACTTGGCAGCCAAAAACATCGGAAGATAGTATGACACAACAAGTTCAAGTTAATAGCCAAATTGGAGAGTTGTGCAATTTTGATGTTAATTTCAGTGGGTGTTGCTCCATTTCTTATATTGAGCAGATCGATCATCTAGTTTTTTATTCCGTTTGTCCTGCTTAAAACCGTCTTACGTTATGATCTCTCACAATCTCCTTTTATTTCACCTCTATTTTATCGGGGCTGGGTAAGAGTTGTCTTAAATTAAAACCGTCTTAATTTAAGATCGTCTTAATTTAAGACCGTCTTAAACAAGAAACAAGAATTGGTGTTGTCTTTGATCCTAATTTACTAAAAATGTGTAATCACTCCAAACCACAACATAATTCAACTTGATTTATATACTCCAAAACATTCCTACCAAAATCAACGTTTTTATAAGTCTCTAACCATTGTACAGACATAGCACCATTAGAACAAAGATAAGAGGCCAATTAAATTAAACACTTACATATAAATGAAGGATGTTGAAGCACTAAAATGGAATAAGGGATGGCCACAGAACTGTAGAAAAATGATTGGGGTGGTCAAACACCTAAAGAAGAAAATTAATATGAAATATAGTTCCCTAAATATTACTCATATGAACAATTATCCAACAACGATTGAAGTGAAGAATTAAACGGAAACTGAGAGATTGATTACATACCTAATTTAGCTGACGACGGTGATAATTAACGAGAGGAACGATTCACATGTGATGAGCAATTGAAAGATGAATGGTTGTTGAATAGTAATTGTATTGTGTTTTGTATCATCAAGCAATTAGGGTTAACTAGGATGGATTAGATAACGTGGGAGGTTCAATATTTTTGGGGAAAGCGCGTATTAGTGAAAAGTTTAGAGCGTAGTTTTAGAGCATAAGACCATCCCCAAGCAAGGGTCACACTAACTAGGTCACGACCCATTTTTACTCTTAATCACTCCATAATTATCTTGACCCATTTATACCCTCCCAAGCAGAAAGTCGTGACCTAGGTCACCAATCCAATCATTTTCTACTTTCCAACTTTTTCAATCATTTCCTACATTCTATACCCCACCCAAACCTTTTTCTTACATTTTCAATTAATATTTACTAACAAACTAATAATATGTTTTTTTATATATATATTTTTTAAATCTCTTACTTAAATTATTTTTCACAATTACACAAATAATATCTTTTAAAAAAATTAATTAAAAAAAACACCAATTTAATCGAACCACTCCTACTAAACCCCTCTCATTTTACAAACAGTAAGTCTTGCTTAAGATGAGTAATATTCGTCTAAAGTTTAGGACGGATCAAATACTACCCCAATTAGTGGTAATAATTACAAAACTTTTATTATTTTATAGGCAACAAGTAAGATGGTTTGGTATTTATTTGATCCGTCTTAAACTTAAGACGGATAGTGACCATTTAAAATAAGAATTTGTGTTTCACAAAATCACTACCCAATGGAGGCCACTACCACTAACCCCATTAATAATTATCAAATACACTATTTAGCCTCCTCTTCTTCGTCTTCTATTTTCTCACTACCACTAACCCCATTAATAATTATCAAATACACTAACCCCAAAAATGGTAGGTCATATACTTCGTCTATTTTCCCCATTAATAAGTATATGGTAGATCATCTCCTATTTTCCCCAAAAAAACCCACAAAAATAAAAAATGGTAGATCATCTCCTTTCATCTCCTATTTAGCCTGCCTCTTCTTCGTCTTCTTCGTCTATTTATTTAGCCTGCCTCTTAGATTGTGTGTTAATATCATTGTTCATTTTCCCCAACCTTCATCTTCTTCGTCTAGTATCACTGCCGACTTCCATCCTACCATCACCAACCTTCATCTTCATCGCTTATGTCTACCTTATACGATGAACTCAGGTAATTAATTTTTAATCATATATATGTATATGCATGTTTGAATCTGGTTTAATTTTTTGTTTTTTTAAGTATGTTAAATATTATATTTATATAAATTGGCTCAAAATATGTCATAATTGAGTTCATTTTATAGATAATTTAAAAAGTGACTCAATAAAACTATGATCATATTTTATTTTATGTTGCTTTGATATATAAATCTAACTTTAATTCTTATTAAGTTATCTTCTTTTTTTTTTGGCAGAAAATGAGAAAAGGACTGCTGCTGTTCAAGATGGCAGGCTTCTTGGTACTTTTTTCTTTTTTTATTCAAAAACCAATTAGAAGTTGCCACCTGTTGGGTCACCAACTGGGTCATGGAAACTCAAAAGAGGTCATGAGATGCCCTCTTCTCACTTTGAGTCACCCTAATTCTCTTCTTAATTTGTAATTAGCATGCCCCAACAAGGTCATGACCTCCCTCATGACCTTGCTTGGGGATGGTCTAAGCGGTTGGATTGAAAGAAGCAAATATTTTTAATTAAAAAATTGATTGTTATATATTTAAAATAGATATGAAGTGAAAAAATGGTCCACGCTTATATAAGCGTCGACCATAAAGCGTAGGGAAAGTAAGGGAATTGTAGTAGTGATTGTCTTAAATGGGGCATAGTGTTGTGGTTCATTCCTCTCTTTCCCTCAAATTGATCCTTACTCAATCCGCTGCTTTTCAATCCTTTCCCTTTTTGGTCCTTTTTGCTCGTTGGTCGTATCTCTTAGTATCTCGATTTGTGATTTCGATGTTCGAGTTGCTCTACGTTCGGGTATTGTCTCCTTATTTTGATTTTATCCTTGAGAAAACTTCCAAATTTTCATATTGTATTTCCAATCTATGGTTTCACCGAAGTTTTAAAGATGGTTTGTGTACCCTCTTTTTGGAGAAAAGAGATTTCTTCCCCTTTTATATTTGGATTTTGTGTTTGGTTGGCTGTTTGGACTTGTTATTGGAGACGTCTGGTGACTAGTCTGACACTTACTAACACCTGTTTTGATTTTCGATTTCACTATTTCGGCATTGATTTAATTTTTGATAGCTAGAGTTCTCGTTCACGACGGGCACTCTTGTGATTCGTAAATAAAGTTTCTCACTTATGAAAAATTTACTTAAACCGTTTTCGAGAAGAACATCATTTCATAAAGGTTTCCCCTTATAAGAGTTCTCGTATTAATTTTGAAAACCGATTCTTGTCCTTAAAACATTTGTTTTTCACTCTCAAGTTTCGAGGACAAAACTTTTTAAAAGGTGGGGTGATTGTAACACCCGGAAATGTACCCTATTTTTCTAGTAGAAATATTTTACGAAACCTTTTCAGCAAATTTAAGTTTTAATTTCGAATTTAAAGTTTCGAGTCGAATTTAGAATTTCCGAGTTCGTATTTGGAATTTCCGCGAGATTCCATGAGAATCCCGTCTTAAGGCGAGTTTGACTTTTCTTGACTTTTGAGTCGTCTTTGACTTTTCTTGACTTTTGAGTCGTCTTTGACTTTTCTTGACTTTTGAGCCGCCTTTGACTTTCGTTGACTTTTCCGACTCACCCTTTATTTATACTCCCTCATACCCCCCTTAACCTATTTTCCTACTCAAACACAAACACACATTTCTTCGATCATAAGAAATCCCCAAACCCTTGCCTCCATCCATTTTTCGATCTTCGAATCATCGTAGCTCTTTCGTTACTCGATATAATTCACGTAAGTTCGTCTCATTCTTCCCCTTTTACCTTCCTCTATCCGTATTGATGTTAAAATCATCGTCTTTCTCGCTTTTCAAACTTTCCGTCTTTCTCAAGATGAATTTTATTCATCTTTTATGATCTATTTGTAGGTGGTGACCTCCAAGATCCCGACAAAGACTATTTTCTAATTGAAGAGGAGCTTGACGATTAGTGAAGACGCTTAAAGGTAACGGTGAAGGGTTACTCGATATCATTTACGTGTTTTATATGTTATCTATGCTAGAAACCGTATTTAGAATATGGTTAGTGAGTTTGGTAAGTGTGTTGATGATGATATATGTTGTATGTTGAGCATTCATATGAGTTTTGATGATTTATGATAATATTGGATGATAAATGAAATTGGATCCTTAGTGAAAAATGGGATTTTCGTGTACTTGAGACCCCAGCCGGTCGATCAGCAGCCGGTCAGACCACCGGCTGGGGCACCTGCTGTATATTATTGGAATTTTACGTGATTTTGGAATATGAAGTTGGGCTCAGCCGGTCGACCGGCAGCCGGTCAGACCACCGGCTAAGACACTCCCCTTTCTTCCTTTGTTTTTCAAAAGACCCTTTGGTCCCAGCCGGTCGACCGGCAGCCGGTCGACCTGACCGGCTGGGACACACTGATGTTTCAATGTGATTTTCGTATTGACTCTTAGCCTGAGCCGGTAGACCGGCAGCCGGTCAGACTGACCGGCTGGCTCCTACTGGATGTTATTTGTGATCTTTGTTTACGGTTTTCATTTATAATAATTCCGATCGTTCGGTTATCGTATAATTTTACGTAGTGACTAATAATATTAATGTTTTGAATATATTACTTTTCTTTCGCTTGTATCACATGTTTTGTGACGGTTTTTCATATATGCCCCACTTTGAGTCGGTTTTACATGTGTTATGATTTGAGCACTAATGTTTTGTGCTATGAACTCTCATTTCCGGCTACACCCTTATACTCGTTAGACTGGAATGTCGGAGCGATGGGGTGTATCCTTGATGCTTGTATGCATGTTTAGTGGGGATATGACGACGTTGTTAGGAGGCGAACGGCAATGCGTTGATCGACCCGACCGTCAAATGTTGTATCCTTGCGAGGTGGTGTCATTGCATGTAGCGTACTAGCTTGACTTTTGACTATAGATCTCTTTCCGCCTCTTTCGTGTGGTTTAGCCGAATTTGGGGTACTCGACGTCTTTGTATGATCGAGTCTTGGATGTGGAACGTCTTATCACATGTCGAATCGGGAAATGTCTTATTCCGAGAGTCTGGCCAGGTTTAGACTAGGACCGTATTATTATCGTCGTCCTACCGAGAGGATTAGAGTCTTGTGTGTACGAAACGTCTTATCGTACATGATTCCGGGAAACGTCTTATCCCGTGGACTTATTTGTCTAGGTCATGAGTATACCAAACGTCTTATCGTATACGGTTCCGGAAAATGTCTTATTCCGTGAGCTTCCATTGGCTTGTCTTGGTATTGTACACGATGCTAGTGCGTTTCATTTACCGTGAAAGATGTCGTCAATATATTGGTATGGTTGGATGAATGATTATATGATTGATCATTGAATGACAAGGTATGGTTTGTTTGTTGAGTCTCAATCTTATCAAACTTATACCGCTAACGGTGAGATGTAAGCCCTAGTGAGCGTATTCGGTTGCCTAAGAGTGTCTTTCCCGAGTCTTTGAATAACATGATGTTTTCGGATTTTATTTCCACATGATCTTATCATTATATACTGGATTGCCTATCGATTTCTTCTCGTATCTCACATGTATATCTATATATGCATGATTTTACTTTTGTATTTCCTTATATGTACGTTTAATGTGATATAGCTGGGAGAACCCGGAGTTACTCCCCACTGATTGTGGCGTTCATGTTTTTCATGAATGAACAGGTTGCTTGCATGGATGGCTTTTTGGCTATGATGTTTTGGGGTTCGGGTGTGAGCTAGCGGCCGTTGTCCCTGGAAGTTTCACCTCTAGACGATATTAGCTAGTTTTGCTAAACACTTGTTCTTTGCTAACATTTGAAGAGACTCCGTCTCTTTGTTATATTCCGTACTTAGTTTGTAATATTTTGACACTCCTCGTTTTATTTAACTTGCATGTATAAAAGTTTTTAAAAACTACCTATTTCCGCAATATATTTCACATGCTTGTTTGTTTTATATTTTCGCATTCGCGAGGGTTGTCACAATCTTCATCAAATACAACATGAACACTTTCTTCTATGCACAAGGTTCTTTTGTTAAATACTTTAAAAGCTTTACTATGATTAGAATAGCCAACAAACACAGCTTCGTCACTTCGTGGATCAAATTTCCTCAAATTACTTTTTCCATTATTATGGACAAAACATTTACTCCCGAAGCAACGAAGGTGAGCTATATTAGGTTTTCTCCCTCTTAAAAATTTCATAGTGAGTCTTTTTGAGAATAGGTCTAATCATAGCTCTACTGTTCACAGAGCATGCAGTACTAATGGCTTCTGTCCAAAAGCTCTTAGGAAGGCCACTACACAAAAGCATAGTGCGGGCCATGTCCGTCTAATGTTCTATTCATACGTTCCACGACACCGTTTTGTTGTGGGGTTCGTGGTGCAGAAAAGTTATGTCCTACACCATTCTCCCTACAATATTCTATAAAAGCTTGATTATCAAATTCGGTGCCATGATCCGTACGAATGGAAACTAACTTTTTATCATACTTGTTTTGGGCGAGCTTCATTAGTACTACAAACTCATCGAAAGTTTCATCTTTAGTAAATAGAAAGATAGGCCATACATACCTGGAGTAGTCGTCGACTAGGACGAATACGTACCTTGATCCACCGCGGCTTCTAACTTTCATAGGTCCACACAAATCCATGTGTACCAACTCAAGTGGACGCTCTGTACTTACTACTCGTTTCGGTTTGAATGAAGATCTAACTTGTTTACAACGGGCACATGAGTCACACATCTTTTCTTGTTCGAATTTGATTGAGGGTAAACCCTCAACTAAATCCCATGATTTAAGTTTCTTTAAAATTGTTGGACCGATGTGTGCAAACCTCTTGTGCCACAGGCATGAATCATCCACAGTGACTTACATGCCCGTAAAGGAACTTGTAGTGACTTTGTTTAAATCAATCATATACACGTTTCGTTTACGTACGCCTTCTAAGATAACAGTACTAGTACCTTCAATTATGATGCGACAAACATTTGAATGAAAAACGACTTTATTTCCTTTGTCACATAATTGAGAGATACTTAGCATGTTATGCTTAAGGCCATCTACCAGAGATACATTATTAATAGCATGTGAAGAAGATATACCAATCTTACCTACACCGATTATATTTCCCTTCTTGTTGTCTCCAAAAGTGACCTTGCCACCGTTGAAGGGCTCTAGTGAAAGAAAAAGATTCTTGTTTCCGGTCATGTGTCTCGAACACCCACTGTCGAGATACCATAGATTATTTTCTTTCACTATTATCTGCAAGAGAATCAAATACAGCTTTTAGGTACCCACGCTAAGTTGGGTCCTTTATGGTTAGTGACTCTGTATATTTGATCCTTCCTAACCCATACCTGTTTGACAATTCTTTTCTTCTTAGGATAGAGTTTGCTAGGTTTATTATATTGTTTGTCATTGTTACGATGCACATTAGGTTTAAATGACTGCTTCTGATTCACATAACGTTTAGATTTTGAAGGTACAGATGTGTAATCGAAAGCCATGTCATAAAACCATCTAAACTCATTATTTCTAACCTCATCACGTTGAGGTTCAGATTCGGACTCATTAACACTAGACGCGTCATGCTCTTTCACAAAATCAGTTTGATTTGTGTTGTCGTTAACATATTTAACACAATTATCTTTAACATGACCGTTGTGACCACAATAATTGCAAATCAGATATTCTAAAAGATTGACATACTTCCTTCTTCTAAAATCACGGTCAGAAGGAGTGGATTTGCACTTATCATGGTCTCTACGACTATAGCATTCATGACCTAGACCTATCTTCATGTTATTGTTAGACTGTTCGGTAAGGAAGTCTAAGACCTTCTGACTTCCTTCCCACTTATCATGAACTTTTCGTGCATGTAGGAGCAATTCCTTCAAAGACTAAATTTCTTTTTCACACGACGAATGATCTACATTCGAGTCTTTGGAGGGATTGTTCTTTTTAAAGTTTTCACGAAAGTCATTGAAACGTTTATTCAAGATAAGTTTCTCCTCATTATGTTGACTTTTGGCTTGGGAATTATATAGCGGAAATAGGTAGTTTTAAAAACTTTTATATATGCAAGTTAAATAAAACGAGGAGTGTCAAAATATTACAAACTAAATACGGAAATACAACAAAGAGACGGAGTCTCTCAAAATGTTAAAAAAGAACAAGTGTTTAGCAAACTAGCTAATTAACGAATAGAGGTTAATCTTCCAGGGACAACGCCCGCTAGCTCACACCCGAACCCAAAATAGCATAAGCAAAAAGTCATCCATGCAAGCAACCTGTTCATTCATGAAAAACATGAACGCCACAATCAGTGGGGAGTAACTCCGGGTTCTCCCAGCCATATCACATTAAACGTACATCCAAGGAAATACAAAAGTAAAATCATGCATATATAGATATACATGTGAGTTACAATAAGATTAGATAGGCAATCCAATATTTAGAATGATAAGATCATGTGGAAATCAAATCCGAAACCATCATGTTATTCAAAGACTCGGGAAAGACACTCTTATGCAACCGAATACGCTCACTAGGGCTTGCATCTCACCGTTAGCGGTATAAGTTTGATAAGATTGAGACTCGACAAACAAACCATGCCAAGTCATGCGATGACCACAATAAATCCAACATATTATAATCCATTCACGAACCAACACATTGACGGTGCCCAATCATGCAATGACCATGAATAATATCATGAAATCACGCATTCAAGAACGACTTAAGACGACATCTCTCACGGTAAATGAAACGCACTAGCACCGTGTACATTGCAAGTATGATTAACAGGCATCCACGGGATAAACATTTCCCTGAACGCATACACGATCACATTTCGTATATGGTCACTAATTTCCTCCGGTAGGACGACGATAATAATACGGTCCTAGTCTAAATCTGGCCAGAATCCCGGAATCGCATTTTCCAGTGCGACATGCGATAAACGTTTCGCATCCAAGACTCGGTCAATCATATGACGCCGAGTACCCCAAATTCGGTAGCAAACATTCACGAAAGAGGCGGAAAAGAGCTCCAGCCACATAACAAGCGGTACGCTACATGCAAATAACACCACCTCGCAAGTACACAACATTTGACGGCCGGGGTCGATCAACGCAATGCGTTCAACTCCCAACAACGTCGTCGTATGCCCACTACACATGCATTTAAGCAGTAGGATACCTCTCCGTTCCGACATTCCAGCCTTACGAACGGGAAGGTAGACAAGGGAATGAGAGTACAAAGCACAAGACAAAATAGTGCTCAAACCGTATCATTTGTAAAAACTGACTCAAAGTGGGACATAGCAAAAACCGTCACAAAACATGTGATACAAGCGAATGAAATGTCATATATCCAAAACATGAATATTATAAGTTACTACGTAAAATTATACGATAAACGGATCATGCGAACTATTATAATTTACGAGTTTTAGAAATTATATGAAAAACATACAGCCGTGTTCCAGGCCGGTCATTGGACCGGCAGCCGGTGGGCCGGCTTGCACTACAAGGTAAATCCAAAATCATAGAAAACAGGGGAATGTGTTCTAGGCCGGTCAGGGGACCGGCGGCCGGTGGGCCGGCTCAAAGCACCCCTTCGTCCGTGAGTCTTCCTTTCTTAACCAAATCATTTCAATTCTCAACTATACTTCTAATAATCATCAACAATCAATATACATCATCAACATTCATCATATAACAACATTCATTAATCATACCATGATTCCTAAGCTTCTAATCGTATTCTAAATACGATTTCTAGCATATAAAGCATATAAAACACGTAAATGATATCGAGTAACCCTTCACCGTTACCTTTAAGCGTCTTTACTAATTGTCAAGCTCCTCTTCAATAAGGTAATAGTCTTTGTCGGGATCTTGGAGGTCACCACCTACAAATAGACCATAAAAGATGAATAAAATTCATCTTGAGAAAGACGGAAAGTTTGAAAAGCGAGAAAGACGATGATTTTAATATCAATACGGATAGAGGAAGGTAAGGGGAGAAGAATGAGACGAACTTACGTGAATTCTAGCAAGTAACGAACGAGCTAGGATGATTTAAAGATCGAAAATGCTATGGAGGCAAGGGTTTGGGATTTCTTAAGGAGGAAGAAATGTTTTGTTTGTGTTTGAGTAAGAAATAGGTTAAGGGAGTGAGTGGAATATGAAGGGCAAAAGTCAAGGAAAGTCAAACTCGCCTTAAGACGGGATTCTCATTGAATCTCGCGGAAATTCCAAATATGAACTCGGAAATTCTAAATTCGACTCGAAACATTAAATTCTAAATTAAAACTTAAAATTACTGAAAAGATTTCGTAAAATATTTCTACTAGAAAAATAGGGTACATTTCCGGGTGTTACAATCACCCCACCTTTTAAAAAGTTTTGCCCTCGAAACTTGAGGGAAAGAAAAATTTACCTTACTTGAAAAGACTAGGATATTTACTACGCATAGAAGCTTCAGTTTCCCAAGTCTCTTCTTTGACATTAGCACTTCTCCACAAGATTTTCACTAAAGGATTTACCTTACTTCTCAACTTCCTATCCTTACGATCTAGGATACGAATCGGCTTCTCTTCAAAGGACAAATTCGGTTCAAGCTCGGGCAATTCAACTTGAAAGACATGGCTCGGATCACTAACATACTTCCTCAATTGAGAAACATGGAATACATTATGAACCTTAGCCAAATTCGGGGGCAAATCCAACTTATAAGCAACGACACCAATCCTTTTCACAATATCAAAGGGTCCAATGTATTTCTGACTCAATTTACCCTTAACACCAAACCGTTTAACACCCTTCATTGGAGATACCTTCAAGAACACTTTATCTCCAACTTCAAACTCTAAAGGCCTTCTTCGGATATCGGCATAAGACTTTTGACGGTCTTGAGCGGCTTTCATTCTATCACGAATGATTTTCACATTATCAATGGTTTCAACTAGAACATCGGGGCCTAAATCACGATTGTCACTCAATTGATTCCAACAAATAGGAATCCGTTATATCCTTCCATAAAGAGCTTCATATGGAGCCATCTTGATAGATGCATGATAACTGTTGTTGTAAGAAAACTCCACCAACGGTAGACTCTTTTCCCAACTAGACTGGAAGTCAAGAGCACAAGCCCTAAGCAAGTCTTCTAAAGTCTGAATAGTCCCTCTCATCTGACCATCCGTAGCGCATGAAATGAAAAGCAGTACTCATCAACAACTTACTACCCATGGCCTCTTGCAAAGCTTTCCAAAATCTCGAACAGAATCTCGGATCTCGGTCGGATATAATCTCCATAGGAACTCCATGATATCTAACAATTTCATCCACATAGGCTTTTGCTAAACGATCCAAATTCCAAGTTTCTTTGATCGGAATAAATCTAGCACACTTGGTCAATCGATCAACAACAACCCAAACAGCATCTTTTCCTCCAACGGTTCTCGGCAAAGCCATAACAAAATCCATAGAAATAGATTCCCACTTCCATAGCGGAATATCCAACGGTTGTAGCAATCCACCGGGTCTCTTGTGTTCAATCTTCAATTGTTGGCAAGTAAGCACTATTCTCCAACATATGACAAAACATCACCTTCAAGTTCGGCCACCAAAACTGTAGCTTCAAATCTTTGTACATCTTATCACCGCCGGGGTGAATAGAATAAGGGGAAAGGTGAGCTTCATAAAGAACTCGCTTCCTCAAATCAAGAGCATTAGGAACAAATAAACGACCATGGAAACGAAGAACACCTTCATCATAAAACTTGAAATCTTTACCTTTACCTTCAAGAAGTTTGGCTTGGATAGACTTGTAGGTAAGATCATCAACTTGGCTTTCGCGGATTTCACGGAGAAACACAGGTTCGGCAATCATAGCACCAACATGAACAAATCCACGCTCTACAAACTCCAAACTCAATCTTCGAAACTCGGCACAAAGATCAACAGGTAATACATGCATAGCATTCAAAGCATGAGAAGCCTTTCTACTAAGAGCATCGGCAACAACATTAGCCTTCCCTTCATGATACAATAACTCAAAATCATAATCGTTCACCAATTCCAACCATCTTCTTTGCCTCATATTCAACTCTTTTTGAGTAACTATGTACTTCAAACTCTTGTGATCGGTGAAGATACGACAATGAACTCCAATTAAATAATGCCTCCATACTTTCAAAGCATGAACAACAGCGGCCAATTCTAGATCATGAGTAGGATAGTTCACTTCATGAACTCTCAATTGCCTAGAAGCATAAGCCACAACCTTCCGATTCTGCATAAGAACACAACCTAAACCCATCTTAGAAGCATCACAATAGACATCAAAGTCTACTCCATCTTCAGGTAAAGTCAACACCGGAGCGGTAGTTAACCTCTTCTTTAACTCTTGAAACGCTGCTTCACAAGCTTCATTCCAAAGGAATTTGGTTTCCTTCTTCAACAATTGGGTCATAGGCCTAGCAAGCTTAGAGAAATCCTTGACAAATCTTCGATAATAACCAGCTAACCCAAGAAAACTTCTAATCTCTCTAATATCAGTCGGACTCTTCCAATCAACAACGGCCTCAATTTTGGAAGGATCCACCATCACACCTTCTTTCGAAATCACATGCCCAAGAAATGACACTTTAGGTAACCAAAATTCACACTTAGAGAACTTAGCATACCACTTCTGACGACGTAGAACACCCAAAATAATCCTCAAATGAATAGCATGCTCTTCTTCGGACTTGGAGAAAATAAGAATATCATCAATGAACACCACCACACACTTGTCAAGATACTCGCTAAATGTGCGGTTCATTTGATCCATAAAGATAGCGGGAGCATTCGTCAATCCAAAAGGCATTACCTTGAACTCATAATGACCATACCTCGTACTAAAAGCGGTCTTTGGAATATCAACATCTCTAACTGGAATTTGATGATAACCGGATCTCAAATCAATCTTCGAAAAAGTAGAAGCACCCTTTAATTGATCAAACAAATCTTCAATTCTTGGTAAAGGATACCTATTCTTGATTGTAATCCGATTCAATTCACGATAATCGATACACAACCTCATAGAACCATCCTTCTTCTTCACAAAAAGAACAGGAGCACCCCACGGAGAGGCACTTGGTCGAATAAAACCCTTTTCAATCATATCATCCAACTGTTTCCTTAATTCTTTCAATTCGGACGGAGCCATACGATAAGGAGCTTTGGCAATTGGACCAGAACCAGGTACAAGATCAATGGAGAATTCAACATCACGCTCGGGAGGAATCCCGGGCAAATCTTCGGGAAATACATCGACGAATTCTCGAACAATAGGCACATCTTCAATACTTGGCAAAAAGGTATTTGAAGAAGTCACAACACACAAGAATGCTTTGTAACCTTTTCTAACCATACTTACCAACTTCAAAGCGGAAATTAAAGACACACCTTTACGGGGATGAGATCCCTTATAGGTTATTCTAACACCTAAAGGACTCTTTAAAAAGATCTTTTGATCGCGACACTCGAACCTAGCATGATACATAGCTAACCAATCTATACCTAATATAATATCAAACTCTCCTAGAGGAAACTTAAGGAGATTCGCGGGAAAGATAGAACCCAAAATAGAAATAGGTACATTTGGATAAAGAGTTGAACAAGAGATAATATCTCCGGATGGTAAGGATATGGGAGTATCCTCACTAGATGTAGGCTTGATTGATAACTTATTAGCATAGGTTGCTGACACAAAAGACATTGAAGCACCGGTATCAAATAAAATAAGACACGGTTGCTCTAAGATTGAGAACATACCAGTAATGATCTCAGGATGAGCGTCGGCTTCGGCACGGCTCATGACAAATATTGAACCCTTAGGCTTAGGAGGAGGAGGCAACTTTCGATCGGGGCAATCTTCGTAGCGATGACCACCCTTTTGACAGAAGAAACAAATGTAAGGTCGGTTGTGACATGCCACACCGGGATGGAGTGGTTGCCTACAACGGTTACACTGACGACCTTGAGTTGCATAAGGCCTATGAGCCACATTTGAAGTAGCTCTAGGAATAAAAGGAGAGGGATTCCTTGTATTGGCATTGGAAGAAGGAGTAAACCTCCTCTTGTTAGCATAGGAATTAGAAGGAGACGGAATAAATGGCCTCTTCCCAAAAGCATTTGGCCTAGGAGCATAAGAAGGAGAGGGATTATTCATTAAAGCTTCATCCCTTATAGCCTTCATTGAATTCTCGGCCCACAAAGCATCGTCGTAGAGATCTCCAAAGGACGCGGTACCCCTTCTCACTTTACTTTGGAGAACGGCATTCAACTTATTACGATAATAGAATGCACGATCTTCATCATCACGAATAAGCCTCGGCGCAAAGTGAGCGAGCTTATTAAACTCCGTAGTAAAATCTTGAGCCGATAGGTTGCCTTGCTTAAAATCTATAAACTCCTTGAGCCTTTGTTGTTTAAGCTCCTTAGGATAAAATCTACCCTCCACAAGAGCTTTAAAGCAAGCCCAGTTGAAGTCCTCTTCAAGAGTTGCGGTGGCACTTGTAATAGCCCACCAGTTGTCGGCTTCTCGCACTAGAAAGTGCTTTGCAATCCTCACTTTATCCTCTTCCCGGACTTGGTAAAGATCGAATTGTTTCTCCATCTCACGGAACCAATCAGATAGCTCCGTAGGATCCGGTTCCCCACCATAAGGCACGATCTTACTCCTTGCAATTTGACCCGCCACCCATGCATAACCACCTTGTTGATTGTCCTCCCTTCTAGGGTGAACTTGGTTGGCATTAGCTAGAGCGGCATCTTGCTGATTCTTCAGCACGTGAGCAAGAGCCTCCATCATAATATTATCAGCTGAACGCGGTCTAACCATCTTCATAAGAAACAAAGACAAATTAAGTTATCCTATCAATTAGCAAAAACAAATAGACTACCAAATAAAGTCCTTAACTTCTACCCAACTCTCTCATTTATTATTTCAAGGTCAAGTAGTTTAATTTAGGGTTCACGTGTGTGCGTCGGGAGCGAGCAAAGCTCTGATACCAACTGTGACAACCCTCGCGAATGCGGAAAGATAAAACATACAAGCATGTGAAATAATATGCGGAAATACGGTATTTTTAAAAACTTTAAACATGCAAGATATATATAACACGAGGTGTGTCAAAATGTTACAAACTAAGTACGGAATATACAATAAAGAGACGGGGTCTCTTCAAATGTTAGCAAAGAACAAGTGTTTATCCAAAACTAGCTACTATCGTCTAGAGGTGAACTTCCAGGGACAACGCCCGCTAGCTCACACCCGAACCCCAAAATATCAGATCCAAAAAGTCATCCATAGCATGCAACCTGTTCATCCATGAAAAACATGAATGCCACAGTCAGTGGGGAGTAACTCCGGGTTCTCCCAGCCATATTACATCAAACGTACAGATAAGGTAATACGAAAGTAAAGCATGCAGATATATATATATACATGTGAGTTGCAATAAGAATAGATAGGCAATACGAGATATAATGATAAGATCGTATGGAAATCAATTCCGTAACCATCATGTTATTCCAAGACTCGGGATAGACACTCTTAGGCAATCGAATACGCTCACTAGGGCTTGCATCTCACCGTTAGCGGTATAAGATTGATAAGATTGAGACTCTACAGACAAACCAGTCAAGTCATGCGATGATCATAGTAAATACAACATATTGTCATCCATTCACGAACCAAGACAATGACGGTGTCCAATCATGCAATGACCATGAACAATATCATGAAATCACGCATTCAAGAACGACACAAGACGACAATCTCACGGTAAATGAAACGCACTAGCATCGTGTACATGGCAAGTATGATTAACAGGCATCCACGGGATAAACATTTCCCTGAACTCATACACGATGCTACATTTCGTATATGTAGACTAATTTTCCTCCTGGTAGCACGACGATAATAATACGGTACTAGTCTAAACCTGGCCAGAATCTCGGAATATAACGTGTTCCGATTCGACATGCGATAAAACGTTTCGCATCCAAGACTCGGTCTTACACATGACGCCGAGTACCCCAAATTCGGTAGATCAATTCACGAAAGAGGCGGAAAAGAGCTCAAGCCTCATAACAAGCGGTACGCTACATGCAAATAACCCCACCTCGCAAGTACACAATATTTGACGGCCGGGTCGATCAACGCATAGCGTTCAACTCCCAACAACGTCGTCGTATGCCCACTAACACATGCATTTAAGCAGTAGGATACCTCTCCGTTCCGACATTCCAGCCTTACGAACGGGAAGGTAGCCAAGGGAATGAGAATACAAAGCACGAGACAAAACCGTGCTCAAACCGGAACATATATGAAAACCGACTCAAAGTGGGACATAGCAAAAACCGTCACAAAACATGTGATACATGCGAAAGAGATATCAAATATTCAAAACATGAATATTATAAGACATTACGTAAAATCATATGATAAACCGATCATGCGAACTATTCTAAATTACGAGTTTTAGAAATCGTAGGAAAATATACAGCCGTGTTCCAGGCCGGGCTGGAGACCGGCAGCCGGTGGGCCGGCTCAGAACACAGGCAAAAACTCAAAAACAGAGGAAAGGGGTCTGGGCCGGTCAGTCGACCGGCGGCCGGTCGACCGGCTCAGGCAATCATACCAAATCAAAACTTCAATACTGATGTGTTCCAGGCCGGTGGAGGGACCGGCGGCCGGTGGGCCGGCCGGGAGCACCATATCATGCAAAACCCAAATTTCCAAAGAAGTTTCTGATGTGTTCCCAGCCGGTGGTCAGACCGGCGGCCGGTCGACCGGCGGGGAGCACTTCTTCACCCGAGAGCTTCCAAAGCTTAACCAATTCATTTCAAAACTCAATTATACTTCCAATAATCATCAACAATCAACATATATCATCAATATTCATCATATAACATCATTTACTAATCATAGCATGGTTTCTAATCTTCCTAATCGTATTCTAATAAGATTTTCTAGCATATAAACATGTAAAACACGTAAGTAATACCGAGTAACCCTTCACCGTTACCTTTGAGCGTCTCTAATGATCGTCAAGCTCCTCTTCTATAAGGAAATAGTCTTTGTCGGGATCTTGGAGGTCGCCACCTACAAATAGATCGTAACAAGATGAATAAAGTTCATCTTGAGAAAGACGGAATGCTTAAAAAGCGAGAAAGACGATAATTTTATTATCAATACGGATAGAGGAAGGTACGGGAGGAAGAATAAGATGAACTTACGTAAATTCTATCGAGTAACGAAGAAACTACGCCAATTCTAAGCTTGAAATCAAAGAGGGAAAAAGATGAGCTTTCTTAATGGAGAAGAAAGGGGTTTGTGTGTTTGATTTGTGTTTAATGAAGAATTAGGTTAAGGAAGGGAGTAGTGTGAGTTGTGTAGGAAAAAGTCAAAGACGATTTCCAAAGTCAAGAAAAGTCAAACTAGACTGAAGACGGGATTTTCATGAAATCTCGCAGAAATTCCAAATACGAACTCGGAAATTCAAAATTCGACTCGGAACTTAAAATCATAAATTATAACTTAATATTACTGAAAAGATTTCGTAAAATATTTCTACTAGAAAAATAGGGTACATTTCCGGGTGTTACATGGGGTGATTGTAACACCTGCAAATGTACCCTATTTTTACAGTAAAAATATTATACGGATACTTTTCAGCGAAATTTAGTTTTAGTTTAGAATTAAATTTCCCGTGTCGAATTTAGAATTTCCGAGTTCGTATTTGGATTTTACGCGAGATTTCAAGTGAATCCCATCTTAAGGCGTCTTTGACTTTTCTTGACTTTTTCCACTAACTCTCCTCATATTCACCCTAACCTAATTTCACTCACACAACTCAACTCTTTCTTCCTCTCTAAGAAAACCCCAAAAGCATAACTTCCATTTTTGATCCGTCTTATAATCGTCATAACTCTCTCATTTCTTGCTCAAATTCAAGTAAGTTCGTCTTAATATTCCCCTCTTATCTTCCTCTATCCGTATTGGTAATAAAATTACCGTTTTTCTCGCTTTTCAAATAATCCGTCTTTCTCAAGGTGAAGTATATTCATCTTTTATTAACTATTTGTAGGTGGTGACCTTCAAGATCCCGACAAAGACTACTTCTTGATTGAAGAGGACCTTGACGCGGAGTGAAGACGCAATAAGGTAACGGTGAAGGGTTACTCGATATCATTTACGTTTTTTACGTGTTTTCTATGTTAGAATTCGTATTTAGAATACGATTAGTAAGCTTAGGAATTGTGTTATTGATGATGATTGTTGTTAGTTGATGATTGTTGATGATGATTATTTATTGTTGATAGTTGATAGAAGTTAAATATGAGAATTGAAAATGATTGAATGTGTATAAGAGGCTCTCTGGTGAACTGGTGTTCCCAGCCGGGTGACCGGCCGCCGGTCTGCCTACCGGCTGGGAACACATCAGAATGAACTTTGCATTTTTGTGTATTGGTGCTCCCAGCCGGGTGCCCGGCCGCCGGCCCCCTGACCGGCTGGGAACACGCTGCATTTTATAGTGATTTTTGGATTCTGCATGAGGCGCCAGCCGGGTGCCCGGCCGCCGGTCCACTGACCGGCCGGCAACCTGTTGGATTTATTTTCTTATAATTTCTAAAATTCTTATTTTATAATAGTTCGCATGGTTCGTGTAACGTATAAATTTACGTAGTGACTTAAAATATTAATGTTTCGAATATATGATATTCCATTCGCTTGTATCGCATGTTTTGTGACGGTTTTTGGTATGTTCCACTTTGAGTCGGTTTTTACAAATGTTACGGTTTAAGCACTAATTTTCTATGTGCTTTGTACTCTTATTCCCTTGGCTACCTCCACGTTCGTAAGGCTGGAATGTCGGAACGGGGATGTATCCTTACTGCTTAATTGCATGTGTTAGTGGGCATACGACGACGTTGTTTGGAGGCGAACGCTTTGCGTTGATCGACCCGTCCGTCAAATGTTGTGTACTTGCGAGGTGGTGTCATTTGCATGTAGCGTAACGCTTGTTATGAGGCTTGTGCTCTTTTCCGCCTTTATCGTGAATGTCGACCGAATTTGGGGTACTCGGCGTCTATGATTGACCGAGTCTTGGATGCGAAACATTTATTTCAAGTCGAATCGGAACACGCTTATTCCGAGAGTCTGGCAAGATTTAGACTAGGACCGTATTATTATCGTCGTGCTACCAGGAGGAAATTAGTCTACATATACGAAATGTTTATCGTGTATGCGTTCAGGGAAATATTTATCTCGTGGATGCCTTTTAATCATACTTGCCATGTACACGGTGCTAGTGAGTTTCATTTACCGTGAGAGACGTCGTCAATGTATTGGTATGTTTGGATGGATGATTACATGATTGATTATTCGTGATCATTGGGTGACTTGGCATGGTTTGTTTGTCGAGTCTTAATCTTATCAAACTTATACCGCTAACGGTGAGATGCAAGCCCTAGTGAGCGTATTCGGTTGCCTAAGAGTGTCTTCCCCGAGTCTTTGTATGACATGGTGGATTCGGACTTTTACTTCATATGCTCTTATCATTATATATTGAATTGCCTATCTATCCTTATCGTATTTCACATGTATATCTATATATGCATGCTTCTACTTTTGTATTTCCTTTTATGTACGTTTAATGTGATATGGCTGGGAGAACCCGGAGTTAGTCCCCACTGATTATGGCGTTCATGTTTTTCATGGATGAACAGGTTGCTTGCATGGATGGCTTTTTGCTTGGTATTTTGGGTTCGGGTGTGAGCTAGCGGGCGTTGTTCCTGGATGAAACACCTCTAGATGTTATTTAGCTTGTTTGCTAATCTCTTTTACTTTGATAACATTTGGAGAGACTACGTCTCTTGTTGTAGTGTATTTCGTACTTTGGTTTGTAATATTTGACACTCCTCGTATTTTCTATTGCATGTAAAAAGTTTTAAAAACACCGTATTTCCGCTAATTAAATCACATGCCTTTATGTTTTATTTCCGCATTCGCGAGGGTTGTCACAGGTACTATAATGTTGAATATATACATGATTCTATGCTTGATGTGATAATAGAGGTACTATAATGTTGAATATATACAGGTACTAAGTCCGAGTACTATGCCGCCTCGGAAGCTGCAAAGGAATCTATATGGGTGCGTCAGTTCTTACAAGGACTAACCGTAGTTCCTACTTCGAATGACCCAATCACCATCTATTGTGATAATAGAGGTGCCATCTTCCAAGCTAAGGAGCCTAAGTCTAGCAACCAGTCTAGACATGTACTTCAGAAAGCTCACATGATCCGACATTACGTGGAGCAAAAGGAGATAGTGATAGACAAGATTGCTTCGGATGACAACATCGCGGACCCTCTCACTAAACCGTTAAAATATGATAAGCATGAAGGGCACATTATTTCCATGGGAATTAAATGTGTTCCTGAGTTGTAGTAGCTGTTTATATGGATTAGATAAATGTCTCTTTTTCATATACTATTCATAACATCATCGTATTGTTTCAAATTTTGTTTTTCATGTGGATTGTACGACAACATTGAACGCCACAAAGTGAACTCAATTACATTATATTTGTTTTGGTCCGTAATCACCCACATGAGCTGATAACTCTGGCAATTATATTGTGAAGTTGATTGATGGTGGGTTCAACGAGCCATAAGTCAAACGGTTGACTGATCGATCACAGACACGAGTTATAAAGATACCTCGTAGGACATCGTGACAACGTTATGGAGTCCTCAATGTGTAAGAACATTCAGTGCTAGGTCGTGGATTGGACGTCCATAGTGTTCCTAGAGTCGATTCTTTTGACTATCGACTGTTTCTTGAGATTAAGGCAGTTTTTGGGTGACTTTGGTTTCTTTCTCAAGGTCGACCGTAACAGAAGACTAAGCAGATTTTTACTGGGTCATTTCATACTGTGCTTGTATCTGCAGGATTCGAGTTGAAGAAAATATCCAACCTTTATCAGGTTTTGTTATTTCTCAGGGCCACTCGAGGAGTTGTAACTGAAATGCATGGCCATGCTCGAATAATGATTCGTTTATCAGTTAAGTTACTCTCTAGTCGGGAAAACCACTCTTGATATAGATCACTTGTAAAATACGACCTTTGTGAATACGGACTTTGCAAATTGTTTCACATTGAGTGGGAGAAATTTTGGATATGAGAATCGGTTATCGCACATACACATGTAAGGACAAGTGGGAGATTGTTGGAGCTAGTGTCCTCCACAGTTAGTGTGATACCGTGTATAAATCTCTTACAGGTTCACAGGGTATACTTAGTATTCTTATCAATTGATTAATGTTTATCGATAACGGTTGGCTTGCTAGAAGTTTGACGTTATTGTCATTTTAATGGCGGTGATCAACTGGTCCCTAAAAGTCACACCTAAAGGATGTGTTTGAGAGATATAATTATATGAAAAATATAATCATATTGATGCCTTATATGACTAAAAGGTTAGTCGATATATATGACTAAAAGGTTAGTCATTGTAATGATGATACGATTATTTAATACGATTAAATAATACTAGCTGAGACGAATTAAATGTTAATTCGTAATTGAATATAAACTGTTATATCTAATTAATGTATATAATGTAATTATTTAATACGATTAAATAATGTAAGCTTAAACGAATTAAATGTTAATTCGTAATTAAATATAAACTGTTATATTTAATTAACAAATTATAAATATACGATATTTATAATTGACGTATATATTATACGATATTGTCATAATTAATGATGTCAGACCTGTATTAATAAATCGACTAAAAATTGTTGTATGGACTTATTATTATGTGACAAATGACAATAATAATACTTACACATATTATACATTAAATAAATAAAAGAGGGAAGACTCCTATCTTGACTCCACTTCCTAAAACAAGTAGAAGAAAAAGAGGGAAGACTCCTCCCTCTACTCTACTACTAGTTGGACGGTCCAAATAGGAGAGAGGAGAGTTTTATATAAACTCTTCTTCTCTACTTTCTGATGATCACAATTACTTTCACAAAAATTAGCAGTAATTTTTGTATTTTTCTAGCACCAGAAAAGGCATTTCTCAGAGCATCTTGGGTGCAACGATTAGGAGAATATCGATCTCGATATTTGTTCTTAGGCCATATTGCTAGGACCGAAGGTTGATTCTAATATTTATGCATTTCGTTTATGACTCGTATTTCATATATTATAATTTCGTTATAATCCTTAAATTTCATGTTGAAATATACCGATATTTCCCACATACTTATAATCAATAGCCTAAACAAAGTTACATTATTCCAAAAATACCGACAACACACCGTCGTAAATAATAATCCATAATAAGCAAAATTTAATTAAATGTGAATATCTAGAATAAACTAAAAGACTGCGGAAGCTATTAATCATGAGCGGCGATCCCATCAAGTCCCTCAACACGACACAACGAATTACCTGTTGGTCACCTTCTCACCATTCCCTAATGGATCGTAATAGTTTTGAAAACATTAAACGGGGTCAGTAACAAGATATGCCGATCAATTTTCAAGACAATAAATGTAACCACCAAAGTAACAGTAACCGGAGGCCCACCGAAGTGGTCACCTCAGCTGCATCAGGCTACCACCCTGACCTCCAAAACCACCTATTGATTCCGGACCACAGCAGTGGACATCAAAATTTCCTATGGCCGTAACGAGAGTTCCAGATCATTAATGTGCACATCCCCCTCGCAGCAGGAGAGCTACAAGAAATGAACTCGAGGTGTGATCCGTCTCCCGTCGTACCACCATAATAGGAACCAAGTAACCACCCAAACTCCAAATCTCTCAACACCAACATCATCAACAACAAAAGTCACCATCATCAACAAGTAACGACAATCACAGTAGCACATCTTATCACAATGAACAACATATAAAGTACTGAGCAGGGAAACCTTACCAATAAGCAATTCCGCAAGTAATCACAAGCAATAATCAGAAACCTCCTCTACAAAGGCTTCCCCTAAACATGAAATTAACATAACAATCAATACTATTAAAACCTTCCCTTTCCCCCAATTTAATTAGGATTCTACACTACCCATAATAATTAATAAAAAAGATAGATCACTTACCAATGGAATCAAAAAACGATATAAGATGCAATCCAATTCGAACCTTAAGATGATTAGAGATGATTAAGAGGTTTTTGAGTGTTTATAAAACTTTATGGTTTATTATGAGAAGGAAACTGACGAAATTTCCATTTAATACCTCTTAATTATCTTTAATCAAAGCACTTGGTCGAGTGCACACTACACTCGACCGAGTGCTAACTAGGCAGAAGGCTGTCTAACTGACCCACCAACCTCCCTCGGCCGAATGCACCCTACTCGGCCAAGTACCCACACCAGTCGGTCGAGTAACCCTTACTCGAACGAGTACAAGCTACTCTGGAATGCGGAGTATTATAGTCTTCCTTCCTTAAGAACAAATTTCGTCCTCAAAGTTCACAACCCATACTAATAAAGCAACCAGACGAAAAATGCCACAACACCACAACAACAAGAAGACCATACTTATGACTCTAACAAACACGAAGTTTCCAACAAACACAATTAAGACAATTAAACCACAAAGTCTCCAACAAACACAATTAAGACCAATAATAAAGAAAACGTCTTACTAAAGTAATACTAATTATTACATTCTTCCCTCCTTAAAGAACATCGTCCCCGAAGTTAACACCCTCATTACAAATTAAAGAAACCAAGCAATCAACCTAACAGTAGCATCATCATATACTAAAGGCACCCTAACAAACTGTCACAATCCAATATAACATTCTAATCCAAACTTCCAACAATACATACATCGGCCCGTACCACATAAAAACTCCTTCACAAGACATTTGATGGGTCCATTTTATATATAGTTTAACTCCCTAGTTTAGCTCGGTTTATTTGATTATTATACTTTGTTTAGTATATTTGTGAGCTAATTACGTGTTCTAGGTGTATTGCTTGTGTTTGTTACATTTTGTGGGAATCTAAGCATTTAGAGGCTTTTTCCTAGCACATTAGCAAGCACCAAAGTCCACCAAGCTAATGGAAGCAAGATGGACCATGGAAGGATGGAATGAAAAATGACAAGCCAAGCATGAAGATTTGTTAAATGGGTTGATATGCAAATGATATACCAAAAATGAAGCCCAATGCAAGGAGTCCACAACTCAACATAGGATGCTCTTTTGGATGCTCATGGGATGCCAAGACTATGCAATTAACCGGAGGATTAAAGAGCTTAAAGGCATAGCATAGGATTCTCAAGCATTTAATTGTGCAATTAAGAAATTGTAGCCGGGTTAGTGAAACCCCGATCGGGGTTTCCAATCCCTGATCGGGGTTTGGGCTCTGTGAATGCATACGTTTCAAGTCCCTCTCCCTATATAAAGGAGAAGGACTTCGTCACTTAGGGGGTTCTTTTTTATCATCTTGTCCATCATTCTACACTCTAAAAACACTCTTTTACATAATATCATTAGTCATTAGATTAGGTTTAGAAAGTTTAGTTTTCATTAGTTTTGACAATATAATTACTTTACGTATTTCAATTTATATTACAAATTCATTTGCAAGTTATTTAGTTCCATGGTGTTCTTTAATTCCAAGTTTTCTTTCCTTTGTTGAGGTAATTCTATTTCTTGTATTGTTTTGATATTTCCTTTGTCATTTCCAGTATTAGTTAGTTATCATGTTTACTTTATCATTTGTTATTAGATTAGTTATCATTATGCAAGAGTAGTTACTTTCTCTATGGAATTAGGGAAGGCATGCATAAATAATATTTGCAATTGTTGAAATGAGATGTTATGATATCAAATAGTTCTTTCTATCACATACTTGCATTGTATTGTTAGTCTTTGATTAATAATCACAATCCTTGATTAAATTCGATAATTCTTTCTATATGTCGAGAGGCATGGAATTGAATTAGACTAAGCATGTGTTAGTAGATCGACCTAGCCAAAGCGAGAGTTCGTTAGGACCCGATCTATGGCTGACATTAATATCGAGAGGTGGGTGTCTTTAGCCTAAACAATCATCGTTATTATCAATTTCCTATTTTGACTTGAGCATTTACACAATTTGCATCTGTGACCCCAGCTCCCTAGACTCTTCCTTTAATATTATTGTTGTTTAATAAACCCAACCAAACCAATCGATAACTGACTTTGATAGAATTCACCCCATAACAACTTGTATAGCAACTCCCGTCTCTTTGTGTTCGACCCCTATTACTAAATTCATTTGTGTCTAGGGTATTTATCTTTGATTAGGTGTCCGAAAGCCTATCAAATTTTGGCGTCGTTGCCGGGGAGCACGGTTTTGTTTGCTATTAGTTGTTGAATTTTATCTTCTTTTTTTTCTCGAGGAATACTTGTTCCTAGAGACCATTCTCACGGTTTGCTTGTATTTTTAGTTCCTTTTTCAGGTATTGAAACTATATAATTTTGTCCTTACATAATGAATAACTATGGATTTCGATACCCACAACACAAGGATGAGCCTTTTCATGACTATCTTAACCGGTTTTTAAACTATGGTGATTATCTCATGTCCCTCGGACAAGTCATTGATTGGGATTACATGGGTCAAGTTCTTCTTCATAGCAGGGATTTTGAGACACGAGAATTGGCTCTTTACATGAGTTGTGGTAGTGTTTACTCCAAGATAGGGGAGGACATTATGAATTTCTTGAATTTCATGGTTTCCCAATGTCAAGAGGTAGCTTGCCAACAACCTTCCTCGCAGGGTTTCGAAGAGGAATGTTATGCGATTCTTGCTTGTTGTCAACAAATTCAATAAATGATAGCCCAACGCGAAGAGGAACGCCATGCGCGTCTGGTTCGTTGCCAACAAAGGCTTGAAGAAATGGCACGATCGATCACTACTTGTGCTCTTCCACCCTCCCAATGTGAGTCTTTTCTCCCTAATGATTTTGAATTATTGGATAATGATGATGATGGTCCTACTTTCTCTGTTGAAAGTCCCTATAGTATCATTCCGATTGACCATTTAGGGACTCATGTTGATGACATTGACCTTGTAGTAGATGACACACTTACCATGGATGATTTTGGGCCCGTTAAAAGGAATGAGGTTTTGCCCGAGTCATTTGAAACCTTTGCAAATCTTTTTACATGGGATATAGGTGATCCATTTAAGGTTGATGGAAGACTTAGTGCTACTAATTTAGAGGTTAAGTGGGATGAACCCCCAATTTTTGATGAGTCCTACCACCTTGAGTTTTTATACCACCAATTTGAGACCATTTATAATGATAATTTAAGCACTAACGGCTTAATTTATGGTCTTAAGCATGATGCCCCATCTCTTGCTGACGAGTGGAGTAGTACGGTGGTTCTCTTTGAAATCTCTAATGCACATTTTGATAAGATTTATCCTTCCTTACCTTTGATCTTTCGTGCTTATATCTTATCAATTGCTTACATTTACTTTTGTATTGCTCATGTGCAGGAATTTAATCAACTTCTAAGGGCATTGACATGCTTTTTAGAGGAGAAAGGATGCTCATTAGAAAAAATTAGTTTTTGTCAATTTCACAGTTGTTGGACAATTGCAATTTCAATTTGGTTGTTATAGTTAGACATTTAGACATTTAGACATTTAGTTTGCTTTAGTTTGTAGTAGCTTGTCTTTTGCAGGTACTACCCCATTTTCAAGCTAGCCTGGGGAGGCTTCTACACTTTAGTATGCTTTCTTTCCTTCATTTATTTCTGCATGTGTCATCCCATCTCCCCTTGTTGGTTTTTGTTTGTCCATCTTTGTGTCACACATTGAGGACAATGTGTGTTCTAGCTTGGGGGAGGGATTTATTGAGTCTAGTTATGAGAAATCTAATATAAAAATTTGAAAATTGAAAGGTAAAACTTTGATGTTGTGTCCACCCATTTGTCTTTTGCATAATGTCATTCTTCCTTTCATTTCCTATATTGTAGTTCTTTTAAGCTAGTGAATCATGCCTTATTGTCGGGATTTTGCATTCATGGGGATGTCATGACATAGTGGGTGATGGATGGATTTTTGGACAAAATAGACTTGATCATGACATTGGTAAGCTACTTATATGGTAAGGTATACCCTCCAATGGCCGGTGCATATATACTCGGTTTCATCTAGGTGTGTGTAGTTTCTCCTCTTGGTGTGCGTTACATCTAGACGCACAAGTATGGTCTTTGTTCCATTTTATATGAGTTTTGCTATCATGATTGCAATAGAAGCCATTCTCTTGCTTACTTACATAAATTGCCCAAAAATTACCCATTTCCTAGCTACATATAACATTGCCTACCTTTGTTGAGCTAGTGACTTGCTACTTGTGTTGGGGTGATTTTATTTTTGGGATTTGCTAGAATTTGTCACTATTGTAATCTTGTCGTTGCAGGATTGCTGATTCCCGTATCTTGGTGGATGTTGGCTTTAAAGAAAGAAAAAATATGAAAGATGCAAAATGATGAAGGAAAGAAAAGAAAGAAGCATGAGACAAAAATGAGAAAAAAAAATGAGAAAAATGATGAAAAAAGAAGAGAAGAAGAATGATTTGCTTCCATGTTTTATGAAGTATTTGATTTTGGGAAGTATACACGTGTCTTGTAATGTTAAAAGAGCCAATATGCTGCTTTTGGCTCTAGTACTTGTAGTTTGGGAAGAGTTAAGGTTTGGAATAAGCATTCTTAGGCATTTGGTTGTCACTAGCTTGACATTAACTCCACATGACCAAATTGATTTGTCCACCTTCTTACCCATTTACCCTAGCCTTCTTCTTTGCATAATTGGCTTCTTTTCTTATGCAATATGATCATGACTAGCATTGTCTTATTGATTTGGAATGTTTACCATACTAGGTTGCGGGCGCATTCTCTTGAGTCGTAGATAGGAGAGTGTCATTCACATATATTTGCCATATACATTTCATGAGTGTGAGTGTTATCCTGTGAGAAGTCCAATGTCATTTAAAGATCATGCAAGAGTCGAAATATCCATGTGAAGTCCTAAATACCACGCCTTCGTTTAAATCTCATCCATGTATTGCATTTTCCCTATGCCCAAGTTGTTTCGGGATTTGATTCATTGTACTTTAAAGCTACTAGTCGGGAATTACATTTGGATGGGATAATTATTGCCTGCACCCTTGTCCTTGTTATACATTATATTGTGTGCTTGCTTGAGGACAAGCAATGGTTTAGCTTGGGGGAGTTTGATGGGTCCATTTAATATATAGTTTAACTCCCTAGTTTAGCTCAGTTTATTTGATTATTATACTTTGTTTAGTATATTTGTGAGCTAATTACGTGTTCTAGGTGTATTGCTTGTATTTTTTTACATTTTTGTAGGAATCTAAGCATTTAGAGGCTTTTTCCTAGCACATCACAAACACCAAAGTCCACCAAGCTAATGGAAGCAAGATGGACCATGGAAGGATGGAATGGAAAATGACAAGCCAAGCATGAAGATTTGTGAAATTGGTTGATATGCAAATGATAAACCACAAATGAAGCCTAATGCAAGAAGTCCACAACTCAACATAGGATGCTCCTGTGGATGCTCATGGGATGCCAAGACTATGCAATTAACCGGATAATTAAGGATCTTAAAGGCATAGCAAAGGATTCCCAAGCATTTAATTGAGCAATTAAGAAATTGTAGCCGGGTTAGTGAAACCCCGATCGGCGTTTGGGCTCTGTGAATGCATACGTTTCAAGTCCCTCTCCCTATATAAAGGAGAAGGACATCGTCACTTAGGGGGATCTTTTTTATCATCTTGTACATCATTCTACACTCTAAAAACACTCTTTTACATAATATCATTAGTCATTAAATTAGGTTTAGAATAGTTTCGTTTTCATTAGTTGTTACAAATAATTCCTTTAAGTATTTCAATTTATATTACAAATTCATTTGCAAGTTATTTAGTTCCATTGTGTTCTTCAATTCCACATTTTATTTCCTTTGTTGAGCTAATTCTATTTCTTGTATTGTTTTGATATTTTCTTTGTCATTTCCATTATTAGTTAGTTATCAAGTTTACATTATCATTTGTTATTAGATTAGTTATCATTATCTAAGAGTAGTTAATATGTCTAGGGAATTAGGGAAGGCATGCATAAATAATATTTGCAATTGTTGAAATGACATGTTATGATATCAAATAGATCTTTCTATCACATACTTGCATTGTATTGTTAGTCTTTGATTATTGATCACAATCCTTGAATAAATTCGTTAATTCTTTCTATAAGTCGAGAGGCACGGAATTGAATTAGACTAAGCATGTGTTAGTAGATCGACCTAGCCAAAGCGAGAGTTCGTTAGGACCCGATCTATGGTTGACACTAATATCGAGAGGTGGGTGTCTTTAGCTTAAACAATCATCGTTATTATTAATTTCCTAGTTTGACTTGAGCATTTACACAATTTGCATGTGTGACCCGACATCCCTATACTCTGAAAGTCCATAGACCTTAATTAGACTCCTCTAATTAGTTACTAAATTACTTGTTAATTTAGTATTGAATGATATATGTAACATGCATGCAAATATAAAGACATTTATATAAAAGAAGAAATTTCTCACATTGATATGGAAATGAAAAGGGCACAACAAGAACTCCTTCTTGTTGTTCTTGAGCTATAAATGTGGATGAACAAGAATAATCTCCAAACTAGAAGACCTCCTTCAAGTTGCACCAAGATGACACCAAATTATCTACCCTTATTATTAACTAGATAATAAGATAGGTATTATACTACTAATATTAGAATATATTACTACACTAGTAATACTTAGTAAATATTAGTATTTGAGAGTTTTTAGAGAGATGATGAGTTTTTGAGAGATGTAGGAAAAACAAGCAAGAATTGAACAAATAAAATGAACAACCGTATTGCCCTTTTATAGGCAATATGGCCGGTCATGGTGAGCCAAAATTGGCTCTTATTTTGGTTATTTTAATCACATGCAAAGTGGTAGAGTGTCGTATTAAATGAAATGATTTTAGGTTACTATTCATGTCATAATCACATGTGACTTGTGAGCATGAACAAAAGCAACCATCATCACCTCACCACTACTCACTTGACCGGCCATGTGAGGCCATATTTGGTGTATTTTGATTTTTGATATTTGTCCCACAAATACTTATTAATCACATGCTTAATTATCTTATATAATTAAGTGTTAATTTGATCATATAACAATTATATGACATAAATAAATGAATAATATGTACTTAACATTTTAAGTCATATTTTACCCTTATATCAATATATATTGGGTCCCACAATGCTTAGTTAATTTATTTGACAACTCCTTGTAAATTTAATTAACTAATTACCTATATCTCAAAACCTCAACTAATTTAGTAATTTAACGATTAATTACTAAGTTAAATCTTATTTAATCATATTAAAATAAGATATAAATTTATTAGTCAATTATCGCATAATTGAAAAATAAACTTAATCGAATTTGGGTTCTCTAAAACTCAATTTCATAACAATTTTAACTCTCGTACATACTCGAATCATATGTAATGGACTAATTTAACTGTATTCAGATACAAATAATTAGTTTAATATTTAGATTATCATCCTTTAGGTGTGACCGAAAGGGATCAGTTGATCACAGCCGTCATACGACAATAACGTCAAACTCTAGTCAGCCAACCGTTATTGATTTACGTTAATCAACTTACTAATCATATATATAGTCAATAAATATTCCAATTATATTCCTTAATAAGATTTATTATGTGGCGCACTATTGTGCAGGACACCTACTCGAACAATCTCCCACTTGTCTGACACAAGTGTGCGTCACCAATTCTCTTGTCTCTTTTATCACATCTCCCACTCAACGCAAGGTGTCTTTCAGGTCGCACTTGCGATTGATTATATCTAGAGTGGTTTTCTCGATAAGGAGAGTAACTGTCTGACCGGAAAATCTACCATAGATCTCTTTCTGAGCGTGGCCACGTGACGAGCTAAAATACGGTGTCGTTTATTCCTCAAATTAACTAGGCCAAATAAAAATTTAAAAAACCTTACCTAGACTCAAACCAACCTAAATAAAAGGGTAGTAAGGGTAAGAAAAGGGTCGAACCCAAGGGAAAGCGGTAATGCTAAAATAATCTAATCTAGACTCTTGCAAAATATCATTTAACAAAACTAATGACTCTAATCACAAATTAGGGCACTAATTACTAATTAAGACACTAATTAACAAAGGTTTAAATTAATTACAAACTATGATATTCACAATAGGAAAACATGTAGGGAAACATAATTGGGGAAGTTTGGGTAAAAAGATGGGTTAACATGAAACATGAAATTCTAGTTTAGGCACTAGCACAAACACCTTCTATGCAATTTATCAAATATGAGAGAAAATACTTAGTGTAATTATCCCAAGTAACACCACAATTAGCAAAGATGACTCCTTTCTACCTCTCCTCTTATTTATCTAATACTACCTCCTAAGAAATAGTCAACATGAATTAAACCATCCAAAATTGACCCTTTATAACTTAATCAACACGTATTAAAACATAAGCATAAACAAAGGAGTAAGCTTTAAGCATTCAACCAAAGGATTAAGCTAGAATTATGCAATTCAACATTAAACCATGTAAAAATCACACAACATACAATTTATCACCCAAAAGACTCAAACTTTAAACCAAAGATGAAGTCTTTTAAGTTCACTTCACACATTCAAGCATAGGGTGACAATTCCTACCAAGAACAAGCATTTATCAAGTAAACAAAATGTCAAGCTAGTCAAACCAAACATTCATTCACTCAACATAAAAGATTAACATAAACAAATTGCATTAAATAAGGAAGAAGAGGATTAGAGAGTCATACAATGCTCAAGGTGTGAACTTGTTCAAATTACACCAAGTAATGAAGAAATTAGCTACCCATAGTCTTCATATTACAACCCTTGCTTAAATTCAAACCAATTACAAGAGCTAAAAATGAAGAACAAACTAGAGAGAAATTCTAAGGAAAAATTGTTGTTCAATGTTGTATGCTTGGCTCTCTTCTCTCTCTTCAGTTTTCTTCTTATATACCCTTGGTCCGCAAACCTAGGGGCCTTGAAAGGTGGGCTTTCAAAAGACAAGACGGAGAAATGAAGAAATGCCGTGCTGAGATTGGACGCTGGCAGCGTCCTACGACGCTGGCAGCGTCGTGATGACGCTGGCAGCGTCCTGTGCGGCCAGATTTTTCTTTGCTTTTCCTTCTTGACTTTCGTTGACCCTTGAATTTTTGCGCCTTGACTTCCATTGACCCATTGGGTTTGGTCTTCTTGCCTTGATGATTCATTGCTAGCCCACTCCAATTTCCGGGTTTTTGGGTCTCGGGTTTCGGGTTTGACTTTCGTTGACTTTCAGGTTTGACTCTCAAAATTGACTCAAATTACTAAATAATAACATTATTACTAAAACTAAAGTTAACATAAAATAACGCTAATGACCCGTAAAAAGTAAAACAAATGACCCTAATAAGTACTACGAGACACAACACAATTTGGTGTTGTCAAATACCCCCACACTTGGACTTTTACTCGTCCCGAGTAAAACTCGAGATTAGCAAGACAAACACAAGTCCAAACATAGCATGCGAAGGTAATAACCTCTCTTCCCTCACTACTACCTTCTTATATCTCCCTCAAAACACAACCACCTATTAAAAAAAAAAAAAATTGACTCAAGGTTGTTTTAACACTCTTCCCTTACCTCTTCCTACTTATAACTCCCTCTAAACAAGACTCGACACACCACCAACTCCGACTCAATTCACTCAATTTCTCCCTTCTTATAGCTCCCAAGAATGTAGTATGACCATCTTTGCCTTATCCCAAGGCATAGCAAGATGGCCTTCATCACCAAACTCCATGCAACTCCACTACTTATACCACCCCCTTATTACTCCACTAGTGTAAAGCATGGTTACTTGGTTGGCCCTAAACTACACAATTTGCACAACCAAGCAACCACCAAGAGAAATCCACCAATTTGAAACCAAATTTGTGACTCAAAATAAAAATAAAAGAAGTCCTAACTAGCCTCCTTCCAATTCCCTCCTTATCACTCCCTTCTTATGCCTCCAAAATCCTCATCATAGAAAGTATTATGCTCAAATTTTTTTCATTTTTCATTTTTCCATTTTTTTTTTCTTGAAAATCCCTCATTTTGCCTAAGGTGCCCTTTCGGGTTTTCACCTTAGCTTTTCCTTTCCTCCCATTTGTGGCTCGCAACTCGATTTTTCATTTTGCCCGGAATGCCCTTTCGGGTTTTCATTCCGTCCTCGGCCACCTTCCCAATTTTTGCCTAGGTGCCCACCCTTGTGGGTTTTCACCTAGCCAGGATTTTCAATTTTTTTTTTTCTTTTTCAACAAACAAAATACAATGCATCAAAACAAAATAACTATATACAATCTTCTCCCCCACACTTAGAACATACAATGTCCTCATTGTAGGAGAAAAGAAAAAGGTTACCTCATCAATTGTCGAAACGAGAAGAACCCGAGGCACCTCCTCGGTTTCTCCTCCTCTCCCTTTCTTCTCTAACCCTTCTTCTTCGTTCTAGGCCTTCATAAAGGGCCTCTTGGGTGTAAGGAAAGGGGTATCCCGGGTTTTGTTGGACGGACATACCAAAGAGCGAGCTAGCCAAGCCATAGACGTCTTCTTGTGCCACCGCATCTTCATAGGAATCTTGGAGATAATTGTGGTGGCGCTCATTTTGAGCTTGAAAATGGCTCGTAGCTTGCTCCCTCCAAGCATTTTGAGTTGTCCACATTTCTTGTTGCTCTTGCCACCTTTTATCTTGTTGTTCTCTCCAAAGGTGGGCTTCCTCTTGCCGTGCTACCATGTTCCTTCATTCCTCTTGTTGAGCCCTCTTGGCCTCCTTTCTCAATCTCTCTCTCTCCTCCACTACATTGTGCCAATCATCCAATGACTCAAGCCTACCTCCTTGTTGTTGTTGCCAAGTGTTCGAATCGTCCACCCTCCCACTAATGTGCTTCAAGACGTCGTTGGTGCTAGCAAAATAGGTAGCCATTTGTTGTTGTCATGGCTCCATGGGGATGCTAGAACGACCCTCCGCATCAAACATAGGGGTGTCGGTGTCTTGGTGGCTTTGGAAGGATGATTGGAAATGGAATGGTCGTGGTGGTTGTTGTTGTTGTTGTTGTTGTTGTTGATAATTTGTGGTTTGGGAAGGTCCTTGCTCAATTGCGAGGATCTCGATCTCCTCGCTCACTCGCTCACTTCCATCACCTCCATCTCTCCTTACCCTCCTTCTTGGCCTCAAAGGCACTTCCTCTACCTCCGCCTCCTCACAACTCACCCCCAAACTCTCCTCCCTAGGACACAAAAAATCCCACGCCGCGGGTCCTCTAGGTAAGGGGTTGTTTGGAGGTCGAGGCATCTTCACGTAACTAAGCCCGTCACTCCCCAACCAAAACCCTTTCAAGGGTTGCTCTTTGCTAGTCTTAAACATATGGACCTCCTCGAGCCCAAGTCGGTTGTATCTCGTCAATCCCCTACAAATGTTCACCTCTTACTCATCACCAATGCCCCCTTCATAGTGCCTCACCAAGAATGTAATCACCCCCCCAAGATGGATGCTTGCTTTGGTAGATTTTTGTCTGTGTTTAATGCAAGCCCTCAAAAACAAATCGGCCCAATCCGGGATCCCTACCCCCTCCGGAAGCATAGTCCACAAACATAGCGGGATGCTCTATGGCACTTTGGTGGGGTCTCCCGCGGAGTTGAAGATGGTGGTAAGGAATCTTGTGATTAGGCGGAGTACGGGGTGGGTGATGGTCGAAAGTTTGGCATCCTTAGATGCGGCATTGCAACTGGTAATGCTACTCCACATCATATGCATTTTTTCCCTTGGGGCACCTAATATCTTCGGGTTGTCTGGTGATCTTAAGGATTTGACGGATTTCGGAAATGGGGGCATTATGCCAAGTTTGGTTTAGACGGAATCGGTAGGCTTTTCCGCATCCTCGGGCACGTCCAACTCGGACAAGGGTGCTAGAAACTCATACGCGAAACTCCTATAGGTGTTATCCCAAGAGTCCGGTTCGAGATTAGCCTCTAGCCCTACTTTAGCTAGCAAATCCCTTGTGAGGTCAAACATGCCCAAGGCATGGAGGGTGTTTGGGCAAAAGAATTTTTTAGCTACGAGAGGTTGTTGTCGAGGTGTGGTTAGTTTATCCCAAATTCTCTTATATTGAGCACTCAACCTTTCATAGCCCATGAACACCGCTTCCACCTCGGTGTCAGGCTCACTCACCGCGGCCCTCTTATTCTTCCCTTTGCCAAACAATTTGGAGATTTTGGGTGCCATTTCTGCAAAATTCAACAAGCAACACAAATACAACAAGCAACAAGCAATCACTCAAAAGATTTTTCACTCAAGCAATTCAACAAACACTTGGTGTGCAACAATTTCAACACCTCAAAAACTTAGTGTTTGTTGAATTTCTATACCTCACTCAGAAAAATTTGTCCAATCCTAACTACACAATCAATCAAGGGCAAAGGGGAAACTCAACCTAAGACTAATTCTAGCCTAAATTCGAGCAAAAATTGGAAGAACAATGGAAAAGTTGAGTATGAAGTTATACCTTTTTGATTCCACAAGATTCAAGCTCCTTGATGATTAGAATAGGTAGGGAATCTGACAAACAACCTTAAAAACCCAACAAAGTTCCTAAAAATCGAATTTGAGGAAAAAATTTCTAGGTTTTCGAAGATGGATTTTCTGAGATTGTGAGTGATTGAGGTTGATTTTGGGGTGATTGAAGGTAGAATAATGATTAGGAAGAAGAATTTGATTGATTTTGGTGAAAGTTTTGGAAGATTTGAGGGAGAAAGATGAAGTTTTGAGGGATTGGGGTTGGGTTTGGGGTCTTTTTCGTGAAAAATGAAGGATGAAGGATTATGTTGATTTTGTGAAGAACTCGGGCAAAAGGGAAAACAAAAGCTGAAAACCCGTACTCGACGCTGGCAGCGTCCTACGACGCTGGCAACGTCCTGCACTGCCGGATCATCTTGCTTTTGCACTTAGGCGAATTTTGGCTAAGTGTTCCAAACACCTCCATACTTGCATTTTCACTCCAATGGCCCATGATAAACTCCAATATCTAAATTTCATCGATTCCAGAACTTTTTATCCATGGCACGCATCCCGAGGCGGCCGAAAACTCGCAAAACTTCACAAAACCGTTAGTAACTTCAAAAATTTTTGTTTGATGCAAAGTCTAACTAATTAAAAACTACTCAAATGCTAAGAATTAACAATGAAACTTCAAAGAAATATTCACAAGGATAGAGTATGTACACGGTTTGCCGTTTATTTAGAGTCGATGGCTCGACTTAGCTATTTCAAGCTTTTCAACTTTCATAAACGGGGTCTTCAAGTAAGACCTCTTCTTCCCCCTCCCGGGCACATCCTTGGAAGTAATGTTTGAGACGGTGGCCATTCACCTTGAGGAGCTTTCCATCCCCGGGCCCTTCCACTTCAATAGCTCCATGGGTAAACACTCTCTTGACGGTGTAAGGTCCGAACCATCTTGACCTCAACTTACCCGGAAAGAGCTTAAACCGATTTTGAAACACAAGAACTTGATCGCCCTCCTTGAAAACCCGACGGTTTATCATCCCATCATGCCATCTTCTTGTTTTCTCCTTGTAGATGGAAGAGTTCTCATAACGCATCTTGGCGAATTTCCTCAAGTTCTTGTAATTGAAGCTTTCGGTGCATACCGCTCTCATCTTGGTTTTGGTTGAAAGATTTGATAGCCCAATAGGCTTTGTGCTCAACCTCCACGGGGAGGTGGCAAGCCTTGCCATAGATGAGACGGAATGGGGACATGCCAATGGGGGTTTTAAAAGCGGTCCTATATGCCCACAACGCATCAACTAGCCTCTTGCTCCAATCATTTCTATCCGGATTAACCGTCTTTTCAAGGATTCCTTTTATTTCACGGTTTGAGAGTTCGGCTTGCCCGTTTTTTTTTGGGTGATAGGCCGTGGAGATTTTATGATTCACCCCATACCTCTTGAGAAGGCCTCCAATCACCTTGTTGCAAAAATGGGTACCCCTATCACTAATGATAGCCCTTGGAAAACCAAACCGGGAGAATATGTTCTCTTGGATGAAAATGGCTACTACCTTGGCATTATCGGTACGGGTAGGAATTGCTTCAACCCATTTTGACACATAATCTACCGCCAAGAGGATGTATAAATAACAACCGGAATTAGGAAAGGGGCCCATAAAGTCAATTCCCCACACATTAAAGATTTCACAATATAGAAGGGGTTGTTGTGGCATCTCATTTCTTTTTGTCAAATTCCCCACCCTTTGACATCGGTCACAAGTTTTTACAAATTTATGGGCATCTTTGAAGAGGCTTGGCCAAAAGAAACCGCATTCAAGCACTTTTCTCGCGGTTCTTTGTGGCCAAAAATGCCCTCCACAAGCATAGTCATGACAATGATGTAAGATGAAATGAATCTCACTTTCGGGCACACATCTTCTCACAAGTTGATCTTGGCAAAACTTCCACAAGTAAGGATCATCCCATGTATAGTACTTTGCATCGGATTTTACATTGCTCTTTTGATGAGAAGAGAAATGGCTTGGAAGCCGCTTTGTCACCAAATAGTTGACCATGGTAACATACCATGGCTCTTCCACTTGTATAGCATAAAGTGACTCAGGAGGGAGACCTCCTTCAACCTCATCAAGAGGGCATGATGGTCTTCATTCATGGTTTAGCCGGCTCAAATGATCCGCCACCACATTCTTCACTCCTTTCTTGTCTTTTATTTCCACATCAAACTCACTTAGGAGAAGGATCCATCTCAACAACCTTGGCTTTGCGTCCTTCTTTGCCACAAGGTATCTAATGGCGCATGATCGGTGTAGATGATCACCTTTGTGCCCAAGAGATAAGATTGGAATTTTTCTAGAGCATAAATCACACCAAGGAACTCCTTCTCCGTCGTAGAATAGTTCTTTTGAGCATCATTTAAAAGGGTAGAAGCATATTGGATCACATGGGGTCCCTTGTCACTCTTTTGACCCAAAACCACTCCCAATGCATAGTCACTTGCACCGGTCATGATTTCAAATGGAATATCCCATTGTGGTGCTTGAATAATTGGTGCGGTGACCAATCTCTCCTTCAATTCATCGAAAGCTTTCCTACATGAGGCATCAAAGACAAACTCCGCTTCTTTGTGCAATAGCTTACATAAGGGGTTAGCAATCTTGGAAAAATCCCTAATAAATCTCCGGTAGAAACCGGCATGTCCGAGAAAAGACCGAATGTCTCGGGTGTTAGAGGGATAAGGTAAGGTTTTGATAATGTCAACCTTAGCCTTATCCACCTCAACCCCCCTTTTCGACACTACATGTCCTAAAACGATGCCACTAGTTACCATGAAATGACATTTTTCGGAGTTTAAAATGAGATGGGACTCTTGGCATCGCTCTAAGACAAGAGCAAGGTGTTTTAGACATGCATCATAGGAGTCCCCATGGACGGTGAAATCGTCCATGAATACTTCTATAATCCTTTCTACATAGTCGGAGAAAATACTCAACATGCACCGTTGAAAAGTTCCCGGTGCATTACATAAACCAAAGGACATACGGCGATAAGCAAATGTACCGAATGGGCATGTGAATGTGGTCTTGACTTGGTCCTCGGGTGCGATTGGGATTTGAAAATACCCCGAGTACCCGTCAAGGAAACAATAGAAAGCTTTTCCCGCTAGTCTTTCTAACATTTGATCAATAAATGGTAGCGGGAAGTGGTCTTTCAATGTAACCGCATTCAAGCGGCGGTAGTCAATACACTCCCTCCAACCGGTTTGTGGTCGGGTGGAGACCAAGTCTCCTTGTGCATTCTTGACTACCGTCACTCCTCCTTTTATGGGTACGACTTGAGTTGGGCTAACCTAACGAGAGTCGGAAATAGGGAAGATGATGCCCATTTGCAATAGTTTAATTATCTCTTCTTGCACTACCTCCGCCATTGGTGGATTGAGCCTCCTTTGGGGTTGTCGGACCGGTTTGGCATCCACTTCAAGTCGTATCTTGTGCATGCAAGTCACCGGGCTTATCCTCTTTAGGTCCGCTATGCTCCAACCAAATGTATCCTTATGCTTTTGAAGTAATGCTACCAATTTGTCTTCTTGGTCCTCGGTGAGTGTGCTTGAAATGATAAGTGGTAGGGTGTTCTTGTCCCCTAGAAATATGTACTTCAAATGACTTGGGAGGATCTTCAACTCGACCTTCGGGGGCTGGATTATGGAAGGGAGGGGCTTGTGGAGTGGAATACTTAAAGCAAATAACTCGGACAGGTTTGCCAAAGCAGGACGCTGGGAGCGTCGTGGGACGCTGGGAGCGTCGTGGGACGCTGGGAGCGTCGTCCACTGCCTTGCCCTGTTTTCAGCATGTCTATGATATTGAGTTCCTCATATGTCTCTAGGGCCTCTTCCTTTTCCAAGTCTTCAAGACATTCCTGCACATCAACGGCCAACAACAAACGCAAACCTTTCTCTTCCATGTTGTTAGTTAAAGCTACTTCGAGTGGGTCTCTATCACAAAATTTATACATTTGATTCACTAATGGTTCAAAGATATCCAAGAAGAAACAAGAGTGATGGTCACTCGGGTGTCGCATGGAGTCATATATATTGTAAGTTAATCTTTTCCCTTCAAACTCCATCGTCAAACACCCGTTTGAAACATCGATCTTGGTATTTGAAGTTTTCATAAACGGCCTACCAAGAAGGAGAGGGGTGGCACTAGAGCTAGATTCCATATCTAAGACGTAGAAATCCGCCGGGAAGACAAGATTATCGACTTCCACTAGCACATCCTCTACCATGCCCTTGGGATAGACACTAGACCTATCGGCTAATTGAATGACCACCCCGGTCTTAGACAAAGGTCCTAAGCCTAGGGTCTCATAAATAGATAGGGGCATGACGTTTATAGAAGCCCCAAGGTCTAGCATGGCACGTTTAAAACTTTTTCCTCCAATAGTGCAAGGGATGGTGAACATGCCCGGGTCTCCACATTTCTTCGGTAAATTTTGCTTGAAAATTGCCGACACATGTTCACTCACCCTAACCTTATGGGTTCCCTTCTTAGGATTTCTCCTAGGTGTACAAAGTTCTTTCAAGAACTTTGCATACCTAGGGACACTATTCAACAAGTTAAGAAGAGGAATGTTTACCTCACATTTCCGGAAAGTCTCATATAAGTCATTCTCCTTGGCATACTTCCTTGTGCTTATCAAAGCACTAGGAAATGGGACTTCCGGTATGTATTCCTCCACTTCATCATCTTCAATAGTGTCTTTGCCCTTCCTTGAAGTGTCATCCATCTTGGGGTCCTTGCTTGTGGATGCCCCTCTTCCATTCTTCGATAGCTCTTCATGACTAACCACCAATTCTCCTTGGGCTTCAATTTCCAAGGTTTCCATCTCAAGATTCTTCATCTTTTCCTTTCCTCTTCCAAGGGGGTTTACTTCCAACTCTTTGCCTCCCCTCAAGGTCATGGCACTAGCATTTTCCCTAGGTGGGGGAATGGTTTGAGATGGGAATCTTGTGGAGGTTGAGGCTTGGGATTTTGACATATTTGAGGCCATTTGGGATAGCTGGGTTTCCAAGTTGCTCACCCTAAGGTTGTTAGCCTCCCTATCCTTCCTTGCCTCCTCTCTATCTCTCCTTGCCTCCTCCCTATCTTTCTCTTGATTGGCAAGGAGTGTTTGCAAGATGTCACTCAAGTTCCCTTGAGAAGAAGAATTCCCTTGAATGGGGCCTTGGTTTGGTTGTCTTTGAGATTGGGAGTTACTTGTAAAATTTGAGTTGTTGGGTCTTGGGTTGTTGAAATTTCTTTGGGGATTTTGTTGGAAATTAGAGTTCCGATTTTGGGTGGGATTTTGGGCTCTCAAGTGATTGAATTTACCATTTTCAAAGCTCTTTGACTTGTCACTTCCCCACCCCAAACGATCACGGTTTCCCACTTGGTTGTACATTCCTCCACCACTTAGGTTCCTAGAATTGTAATTCCCATACCCCATAGCATTGATGCTCTCCATAGTGGCTCCTTGTTCAATCATGATGTAACATGTATTGGTAGCATGGTCACCTCCACAATATGAGCATTCAAGTGGTTCGGGGTGTTGAGAAAATGAGCTACTTTTGTTAACAACCAAGTTGGACACCATGCTTTTAAGTTCACCAATCTCTTGCATGATTTTGTGATTTTGAGAGGCATAAGGATCTTCCATGGAAGATACAATTCTAGAGCTTCCTCCCCTTTCATTCTTCCTTCCGTAGCTTCTTGTGTTCATCGCCAACTTCTCAATAATATTGTTGGCCTCGGCCATATTAAGTGTATCAATTCCACCTCCGGTGGTGGCAATGAGGCAATGATCATCCGTTGGTCGTTTTGGCACAACCCTTCATTGAAGGTCGTCAACAAATCATCCCCCGACATTCCATGATACGGGCATCTTGCCACAAGGCTTTTGAAACGCTCCCAATAATCGTAGAGGGTCTCCCCCATGTCTTGCTCAATGGTAGTGATGAGCTTCTTTGAGTGATTGTGCCTTGAATCCGGGTAATATTTTTCAAGAAACTTCTTCTTCAAACCCACCCAAGTGGTAACGGAGTGGGCCGGAAGACAAAAGAGCCATTCCTTTGCGGCATCTTGTAGAGAAAACGGAAATGCCCTTAGCTTGAATTGGTCTTTGGTAACTCCTTGAGGAATAGCACCTTGGCAAATCATGTGGAATTCGGCCAAGTGTCTATTTGGGTCAGTCCCCACCATGCCATGGAATCTAGGTAAGTTATGGACAAAGAACCCCTTGAGCTCAAAGTTTACATCCCCCATGGGAGGATATGCAATACATAGTGGTTGCTCCTCATAGTTCCTTGCCCGGATCTCACCAATTGTTCTATTATCCTCCATATTGGGTGGGTAGAGGATGTCCAATGGAGATGGTATCCTCGGTGGTGACTCAAATACTTGCTCCGCTTGTTCTTGAAAAATATTATTCTCCAACTCCTCTTCACTAGGCTCCCTCCAAAAAGGTCTCCTATAGAGGGGATTTGAAAATAACCCATTGGATATGCTACTTGAGGATGGATCAATATCTTGGTCACCAAGTCCCTCTTGTGACCTAGGCATAAACTTTTAAAAACAACTCAACAACACAATTAGTAACTTCAACACAAAGTAACCTATAAACAATACAAAAAGAAATATTTGAAAAACAATCTAAACAAATTATGACACTAACAAGAGTTTTCAATTTGATATTTAGCTATATTGCCCTCCCCGGCAACGGCGCCAAATTAGACGGGCTAAAATACGGTGTCGTTAATTCCGAAAATTAACTAGGCCAAATAAAAATTTATAAAACCTTACCTAGACTCAAACCAACCTAAATAAAAGGGTAGTAAGGGTAAGAAAAGGGTCGAACCCAAGGGAAAGCGGTAATGCTAACATAATCTAATCTAGACTCTTGCAAAATATCATTTAACAAAACTAATGACTCTAATCACAAATTAAGGCACTAATTACTAATTAAGACACTAATTAACAAAGGTTTAAATTAATTACAAACTATGATATTCACAATGGGAAAACATGTAGGGAAACATAATTGGGGAAGTTTGGGTAAAAAGATGGGTTAACATGAAACATGAAATTCTAGTTTAGGCACTAGCACAAACACCTTCTATGCAATTTATCAAATATGAGAGAAAATACTTAGTGTAATTATCCCAAGTAACACCACAATTAGCAAAGATGACTCCTTTCTACCTCTCCTCTTATTTATCTAATACTACCTCCTAAGAAATAGTAAACATGAATTAAACCATCCAAAATTGACCCTTTACAACTTAATCAACACGTATTAAAACATAAGCATAAACAAAGGAGTAAGCTTTAAGCATTCAACCAAAGGATTAAGCTAGAATTATGCAATTCAACATTAAACCATGTAAAAATCACACAACATACAATTTATCACCCAAAAGACTCAAACTTTAAACCAAAGATGAAGTCTTTCAAGTTCACTTCACACATTCAAGCATAGGGTGACAATTCCTACCAAGAACAAGCATTTATCAAGTAAACAAAATGTCAAGCTAGTCAAACCAAACATTCATTCACTCAACATAAAAGATTAACATAAACAAATTGCATTAAATAAGGAAGAAGAGGATTAGAGAGTCATACAATGCTAAAGGTGTGAACTTGTTCAAATTACACCAAGTAATGAAGAAATTAGCTACCCATAGTCTTCATATTACAACCCTTACTTAAATTCAAACCAATTACAAGAGCTAAAAATGAAGAACAAACTAGAGAGAAATTCTAAGGAAAAATTGTTGTTCAATGTTGTATGCTTGGCTCTCTTCTCTCTCTTCAGTTTTCTTCTTATATACCCTTGGTCCGCAAACCTAGGGGCCTTGAAAGGTGGGCTTTCAAAAGACAAGACGGAGAAATGAAGAAATGTCGTGCTGAGATTGGACGCTGGCAGCGTCGTGATTACGCTGGCAGTGTCGTCATGAGGCTGGCAGCGTCCTGTGCGGCCATATTTTTCTTTGCTTTTCCTTCTTGACTTTCGTTGACCCTTGGATTTTTGGCCCCGTCTTGACTTCCATTGATCCATTGGGTTTGGTCTTCTTGCCTTGATGATTCCTTGCTAGCCCACTCCAATTTCCGAGTTTTTGGGTCTCGGGTTTCGGGTTTGACTTTCGTTGACTTCCAAATTTGACTCTCAAAATTGACTCAAATTACTAAATAATAACATTATTACTAAAACTAAAGTTAACATAAAATAACGTTAATGACCCGTAAAAAGTAAAACAAAAGACCCTAATAAGTACTACTAGACACAACACAATTTAGTGTTGTCACCACGCATTTATAGTAACTTCTCCTCGAGTGGCCTAAAGATGTTTGTACCCAACGTGGGTGGACAATCCTGTTGATTCATCTACTCTGTATGATGGAGATCACCATGATCCAGAAGATGTCCATCGGCCTCCTTTTACGGCACGACCTAGAACATCAACCAAAACCCATCGGAAACTGCACCGACTCAGATAGACGATCGCCAGTCAAAAGAATCGACTCATAGGAATAAGATAGAGGACCCTGCCACGACCAGGCATCAAATAATTGATTTAAGGGTCTCTACAAAGGTCACTGTCCAATAGAGTGTCATACAGTCTGTCTATGTAAACGACCAGTCATCTCCATGACCCAATGGTGCTGAACCAACCATCGATCGACTTACAATCTAGTCACTTCGAGACGTCACCTCATTGAGTGACTAGGGACAAAATACTAAGTTCGTCATATTCACTTGAATAGGGTCCAACATTGTCTTACAATCTATTCGGATAAACAAAGTATTAAATTTAGTCAAACTAAATAAAGAGTTTAAAATAAAACTCGAACAATGAATGCAATTATCATATATGAAATAATTAATACAACATTCAATTATTACATATTACATAATCTAAAGGAATTCTGGTACACGTCTCAATCCCATTGTGACGACATGACCATCATGCTTAGCCTTTGATAAAGGCTTGGTTAAAGGATCAGCAATGTTGTCATTTGTCCCAACCTTACAAATGTCAATTTCCTTTCTGTCCACGTAATCTCTAATTACATGAGATTTCCTAAGTACATGTCTAGACTTGTTACTAGACTTGGGCTCTTTTGCTTGAAAAATAGCCCCACTGTTATCACAATAAATCGTGATAGGAGCTTTGGCAGTAGGGACTACTGTTAGTCCATCCAAAAATTGCCGAATCCATACAGCTTCCTTTGCAGCTTCAGACGCTGTAAGGTACTCAACTTCTGCTGTAGAATCCGCTGTAACGCTTTGCTTGAAACTCTTCCAGCAAACAGCTCCTCCATTCATCATATAAACGTAGCCGGATTGGGATTTCATATCATCCATATCTGTGTGGAAACTGACATCTGTGTAACCCTTTACACGTAACTCAGTCTCGCCTCCAAACACTAAGAACGAATCCTTGGTCCTTCTCAAGTACTTAAGGATGTTCTTTACGGCTATCCAGTGACTCTCACCTGGATTTGCTTGGTAACGACTTGTCATGCTCAAAGCATATGCAACGTCAGGACGAGTGCACATCATAACATACATGATTGATCCAACAGCTGATGCGTAAGGGATCAATTTCATGCGTTCAATCTCCTCGGGTTTCGTAGGGCACTCTGACTTGCTCAAGGTGATCCCACTTCCCATAGGAAGAAAGCCTCTCTTAGAGTCTTTCATGTTGAACCTATCAAGAATCTTATCAATATAAGTCTCTTGACTTAATGGCCAAGATCCCATCTCTTTTTAGATCGTATCCCTATAGATCTGATACCAAGATGCTTGGGCCTCTCCTAGTCTTTATTTGGAAAATGAATCCCTAGCCACTCCTTCACAGAAGTGAGCATTGGAATATCATTCCCAATGAGTAGTATGTCATCTACATACAAGACTAGAAAAGTTACTTTACTCCCACTAAACTTCATGTATAAACACGGTTCCTCGACGCTTCGAGTGAAACCATTTGGTTTAATTACATGATCGAAAACGATGATTCAACTCCGGATGCTTGTTTAAAGGACCATAGATGGATCTCTTAAGTTTGCATACCTTATTAGGATTTGATGGATCACAAAACTTCAGGTTGTGTCATGTACACTTCCTCTTCTAGAATCCCATTCAAGAAGGCGGTTTTGACATCCATTTGCCAAATCTCATAATTATGAAATGCGGCAACCGCTAAGATACTCCTTATGGATCGAAGCATGGCGACTGGGGCGAAGGTTTCGTCATAGTGAAGACCATGAACTTGGGTGAAACCTTTTGCCACCAATCTAGCTTTGTAAACATCATTATGTTTGTCTATGCCACTTTTGATCTTATAGATCCACTTACACTGAAGAAGTCGTACCTCCTTAGGTAAATCAACCAAGTCTCATACTTGATTGTCGTACATAGAATCCATTTCGGATTGCATGGCTCCTAGCCATAACTTTGAGTCGGGACTAGAAATGGCTGCTTTGTAGGTAGTAGGTTCGTTACTTTCAAAAAGTAACACATTATAGTCATCACCTTCCTCTATAATACCAAGGTATCTATCAGGTGGATGACTAATTCTGCTTGACCTCCTAGGTTCCGAAGGAATAATGACTGTACCAGACGAAGAGGCAACGTTTTCCTCGTCGTCCTTTTTGGTTTGTGGCTCTTGGACTTCATCAAGTTCAAATTTTCTCCCACTCTGTCTTTTAGAAATAAAATCATTTTCTAAAAAGACTGCATCACGAGACACAAACACTTTGTCCTCGTGTTTATTGTAGAAGTAATAAGCAAGTGATTCCTTTGGATATCCTACAAAAAGACATTTGTCAGATTTGGGTGCGAGTTTATCGTCAGACTTATTCTTAACAAAAGCCTCGCATCCCCAAATTCTCATAAATGACAAATAAGGGACGTTTCTTGTCCATATCTCATATGGAGTCTTGTTTGCCGCTTTAGTCGGGCTTCGATTTAGTGAAAAATATTGCAGATAAGATAGCAAAACCCCAAAAATAATCAGGAAGCTCTGTTAGACTCATCATAGATCGAACCATATCTAATAAAGTTCGATTTCTCCTTTCGGATACACCGTTTAATTGAGGTGTTCCAGGAGTAGTCCATTGTGATACTATACCACAATCTTTAGGTGTGAATCCAAATTCATTGTTCAAGTATTCCACCCCACGAATCGGATGTGTGCTTGAATTTTTTTATTCCAATTGGTTTTTACTTCATTTTGAAATTCTTTGAATTTTTCAAGGCATCACTTTTATGCCTCATACAGTCGGGACTATATCCATATCTACTCAAGTCGTCGGTAAAAGTAATGAAGTAGTGATAACCACCTCTAGCTCGGATAGTCATTGGACCGCATACATCCGTATGTATAAGTCCTAATACTTCAATTGCTCGTGTCCCTTTTCCCGTAAAAGGAGCACGAGTCATCTTGCCTAGAAGACAAGATTCGCATACACCATAAGATTCGTAATCGAATGGTTTGAGTACTTTAGATGAAACAAGTCTCTTTATGCGTCGTTTGTTTATGTGCCCTAAACGACAATGCCAAAGGTATGATTGATTAGGTTCACCTGTTTTGAGCTTCTTGTTTTCTACATGATAGACCTCTTTTGCAATATCTAGAACATAAATACCTCCAATAGAAATGGCATCGCCATAAACCATTTCATTAAAAGCAAAAGTACAACAGTTGTTCTTAATACAAAATGAAAAAACTTCCATGTCTAACACGGAAATGGAGATAATGTTCTTGGTAAGAGTTGGTACATAATAGCAATTATTTAAATACAACTCTAAACCATTAGGCAAAAGAAGAACGTAGGTGCCCACGGAAATTGCGGCTACCTTAGCTCCATTTCCCATGCGTAGGTCCACGTCACCCTTGGCTAGTGCTTGCACGTCCCTCAGCCCCTGTACATGATTACAAAGGTGAGAACAACAACCGGTATCAAATACCCAAGAAGAGGTACTAGCAAAGTTAATATCTATCATATAGAGTGATGAAAGAATTTTACCTGACGTTGTCACACAACCGTCTTTCTTGTCTTTCAAGTATTTGGGGCAATTGCGTTTCCAATGCCCTTTGCCATTACAATAATAGCAATCCGCCTCCACGTGTTTGTTGATTTTGGGCTTGGGCTTATAAAAGACCTTGCCCTTTCCCTTGCCGACTTTCTTGAAAAGAGTCTTACCCTTTCCCTTGTCCTTTTTCACTCCAAGGTTCATGTTCTTCATTTTCATTGAAAGAACGTCCTTGGGTTCACTCCCACTAGCCTCCATGTCCCTCTCCGCTTGGGTGAGGAGTGCATGGAGTTCATGGAAACTCTTGTCCATGCTATTCATGTTATAGTTCACCCTAAATTGGGTGAACTTAGGTGTGAGTGAATGAAGGATCTTACCCACCACCAATTGCTTCGGAATTTTGCACCCTAGACGCTCTACGGTGTCCGCGTGCTCAACCATTTTGAGCACGTGTGGGCCAACTTTTTGGCCTCTTTGAAGCTTGGTGTCGAAGAATTTCGTAGCCGCCTCATATTGGAGAATTTGAGGGGCTTGCGAAAACATCGACGTGATCCTCGTGAATATCGCATATGCATCGAGTGATATCAATTGGAGTTTCAGCATGGGTGAGATTGACCAAATCAAGACATTCTTGACGTCATTTGCAACCATCAAGTAAAGGTTATATTCGGCCCGAACCACCGCGGACGATCTAGGCGCGGGTTCGGTGGGGGGCTCTTCGACCAAGTAGCGAAGCACGTTATCGGATAACGCGGCGCTCTTGATCGTTGACTCCAATTCAACGAAGTTACTTCCGTCATCTTTCAGGACACACTTGTCCATGACGGATCTCAACCATGAGTCCTTACCCAAGGTTGCGTTGTTGGATGAAGTTGACATTTCGCGAATATGGTTACTACAACAAAAATAAATATATAAACATTCATTGTTAATTTACTTGAAAAACATTTTAACAAGTTTAGCATTTATATAATGATCTCTCACTAAAATATATAAATGATTCCAAGACCCATCTTTAAATAAAAATAGTCATCGCATGCTACTTTTATCTAGAAATGGTAAGTCATTACTTGACTAATTCTACTCTTAGAACTCTTGGTTGACGGATTTCAACTAAATCCATCTCCTAGTCCCAAGATAACGCTTATCTCGTTGAGTCCAATCCAATTTTAGCTTGTGATCGTATCACCCTACTTACCCGAGGTAAAAAGGGACCCACGAGCGTGGTAGCCCTAATGAACACGGGATTCATAGGTGTTACTAATTGGTAAGGCTTATCTCAATTTTTTTAAATATGTGAGAGATCTTGTCAATTTAGTTATTAATTCCCTATAAGTGAACTAAGTCGGTGAATTTTTAATAACGTTGAATTGACAATAACGGAAAATAAAATGCATGTGTCACGATTTTGGCATTAGCGTAAATAAAGCAAGCAACCACGCAACGCTAAAATCCTAGTATGGCCACCTAGCTAATCAAATTAACTAGATAATTACAAACTCGAAAACCAACTCCTTGGTCACTTGCCTCTTCACTTGGAACGCCTTCAAAAAATGGCATCGTCTTGAGGGAGTCACCGGTCTTCATAAAAATAATTACAAATATACAAATATACAAATTCCTATTATACATTTATTCTATAAAATAAAATTATTAAATTATACAAACCGTCGATATGAGATCGCAATTAAATTACAACCAAACCGGCATTCCCTTACATTACGGGTAATAACGATTAAAAATAACTAGGCCATACTAGGTACAAAATTTGCATAAATTATTAAATAAATGACATTCATTCATACAACCATAAATAAAATAAATTGCTACAAAATTCATGGCAAAATCGCCCTAAACACATTCATGCTCATTGTAGCTCGATTTTACGGGATTTATTGATTTTTAACCATTAAAAATCAATATCAAAATTTAAATCTCATTTAAATTCAAAATAATTAACTAAACTGTTTTAGAACTCAAAATTAGTCCCTACTAATTTTGTTGGCAATTAATTAGATCGATTTGATTTGATTTGCTAAATATTACGGTTTAATCATAACAATTATGAAATAAAACAAAAATAAAATATAAACATCATAAAATTTGAAACCAAAAATTTTGTACATTCTGGAACAATTCCAGGAACTATAAAAATAAAAAACATTTACTCAAAAAATTTAAATTAATTTAATGAACAAATAGCTTTGTATTTAATAGTTTTATCAAATAAAAATCATTCAATATAGTAAAACAGTGAAAGAAATCATGAAATTTCACCAAGATGAACAAAATCCGAATGTAAAATGTACCAAAAATTTTCAAGACCATAAATGGACGTTTCAATTTTATGAACATTATAATCTCATATTATCGACTTTTATCGTATAAAAATCAATAAACATGAAATACTTAATTAAAAGTCATGATATTTTACTTACAATATTTAAGACATGCATGTAAGATCATATTAAAATTTCATGGCCAGAATCAACATGCAACTATTTTTAGTTAACTTTTAACTCATAAAAAGCATGTTAACTCGGTTTAAAAGCCAAAAATCAAAATAAATAGCAAATCAATCCCTAAAATCACGAAATTTGACCACAAACATTTTGCGGTCAGTAGGTATACATGCACCAAAAAGTTTTGTCAGAATCCTATTATAACTTAAATGTTTTGATTTATTAGTTATCTTATAACTTTAATAAAAATGTCCAAAATGAACATGCATGCTACATGCTAGCTCTGATACCACATGAAATTCCATAGACCTTAATTAGACTCCTCTAATTATATACTAAATTACTTGTTAATTTAGTATATAATGATCTATGTAACATGCATGCAAATATAAAAACATTTATATAAAAGAAGAAATTTCCTCACATTGATATGAAAATAAAACGGGCACAACAAGAACTCCTTCTTGTTGTTCTTGAGCTGTTAATATGGATGAATAATAATAATCTCCAGACTAGAAGACCTCCTTTAAGATGCACCAAGATGACACCAAATAATCTACCCTTATTATTAACTAGATAATAAGATAGATATTATACTACTAATATTATAATATATTACTACACTAGTAATACGTAGTAAATATTAGTATTTGAGAGTTTTTAGAGAGAAGATGAGTTTTTGAGAGATGTAGGAAAAACAAGCAAGAATTGAACAAATAAAATGAACAACCATATTGCCCTTTTATAGGCAATATGGCCGGTCATGGTGAGCCAAAATTGGCTCTTATTTTGCTTATTTTAATCACATGCAAAGTGGTAGAGTGTAGTATTGAATGAAATGATTTTAGCTTACTATTCATGTCATAATCACATGTGACTTGTGAGCATGAACAAAAGCAACCATCATCACCTCACCACTACTCATTTGACCGGCCATGTGAGCCCATATTTGGTCTATTTTGATTATTGATATTTGTCCCACAAATACTTATTAATCATATGCTTAATTATCTTATATAATTAAGTGTTAATTTGATCATATAACAATTATATGACACAAATAAATGAATAATATGTACTTAACATTTGAAGTAATATTTTCCCATTATATCCATATATAATGGGTCCCACAATGCTTAATTAATTTATTTTACAACTCCTTGTAAATATAATTAACTAATTACCTCTATCTCAAAACTCAACTAATTTAGTAATTTAACGATTAATTACTAAGTTAAATCTTATTTAATCGTATTAAAATAAGATATAAATTTATTAGTCAATTATCGCATAATTGAAAAATAAACTTAATCGAATTTGAGTTCTTAACTCAATTTCTAACAATTAACTCTCGTACATATCGAATATATGTAATGCACTAATTAACTGTATCATATACAAATAATTAGTTACTATTTGGATTTTATCCTTTAGGTGTGACCGAAAGGGATCAGTTGATCACCGCCGTCATAAGGCAATAACGTCAAACTCTAGTCAGTCAATCGTTATTGATTTACGTTAATCAACTGACTAATCATATATATATAGTCAATAAATATCCCAATTATATTCCTTAATAAGATTTATTATGTGGCGCACTATTATGGAGGGCACCTACTCCAACACACACAAGTCTGTAATATGTCTTCGTCTGGAAATAATCACATGTCTAACGTCTGAGCATCGTTGATAGGATTATCTGCGAAATATTCATAATGGCGCATCCCTTTATAACTTTCAGAGGTACATATTTGAGATCGAACACTGAGAGCATTAAAGTCCATCTTCGCAAACGTCCATTATGATGGGTTTCTCGAAAAGGTATTTGATGGGGTCCATTTTAGAGTACACCTTGATGGTGTAGCTAAGCATGTAGTGGCGTCGCTTCTTTGTTTCCCACGCAAGAGCGAGGCATGTCTTCTCGAGAGGTGTATATTTATATTCATATTCTTAGGAGTTCTTACTAAGGTAGTAGATAGCTTTTTCTGCTTTTGCCAACGGTCTGTGCGAGCATAGCCCCCATGGCTGTTTCTATGACAGTGAGATATAAACCATGAGGTTGATCTCGATGAGGAGGCATTAGCACTGGTAGCTTAGCCAATATCTCCTTAATTTTTTCAAATGCTCTTTGTCAGTCGTCATCCCTCATGGTATGATCTGTTTTCTTAAGCTTTTTAAAAATAGGTTCGCAGATCATAGTGAGTTTTGATATGAAGCGGCTCACATATTGTACTTTGCCTAGAAATCCTCTAACCTTCTTCTCTGTTTGGGTTTGCGGCATTTCGATTAAGGCTTTGATCTTGGATGGATCAATTTCTAATCCCCTTTGGCTGACGTCGTATCCCAGAAGTTTGCCTGATGTTACTCCAAATGCATATTTCTGAGGATTGTGTCTCATGTTGTACTTGCGCAATCTGAGAAATAATTTCCGAAGGTTGTCGATGTTGTTGGAGTAGGTGTCCTCCACAATAGTGCGCCTCATAATAAATCTCATTAAGGAATATAATTAGGATATTTATTGACTATATATATATGATTAGTCACTTGATTAACGTAAATCAATAACGGTTTTCTGACTAGAGTTTGACGTTATTGTCGTATGACGACGGTGATCAACTGATCCCTTTCGGTCACACCTATAGGAGGAAACCCAAATAGTAACTAATTATTTGTATATGATACAGTTGATTAGTCCATTACATATATTTGATATGTACGAGAGTTAACTATTAGAAATTGAGTTAGGAACTCAAATTCAATTAAGTTTATTTTTCAATTATGCAATAATTGACTAATAAATTATATTTTATTTTAATATGATTAAATAAGATCTAACTTAGTAATTAATCGTTAAATTACTAAATTAGTTGAGGTTTTGAGATAGAGGTAATTAGTTAATTATATTTACAAGGAGTTGTAAAATAAATTAACTAAGCATTGTGGGACCCATTATATATTGATATAATGGTAAAATATTACTTCAAATGTTAAGTACATATTATTCATTTATTTGTGTCATATAATTGTTATATGATCAAATTAACAATTAATTATATAAGATAATTAAGCATATGATTAATAAGTATTTGTGGGACAAATATAAAAAATCAAAATGGACCATAAAGAGACACATGTGGCCGGTCATCGTAGTAGTGGAGAGTGATGATGGTTGTTCATGTTCATGCTCACAAGTCACCAAGTGATTATGACATGAATAGTATAGCAAAATCATTTCAATCAACACTACACTCAACCACCTTGTATGAGAATTAAATAAGAAGAAAATTACCCTACATATGCATGTAAGGGCCGGCTATATGTGCCTATAAAAGGCCAATTGTTCATTTTTCTTCTTAATTCATTCTTGCTTTTTTCTCCTACATCTCTCTAAAAACTAATCTTCTCACTAAACTCTCATAATACTAATATTTACTAAGTATTACTAGTGTAGTAATATATACTAATATTAGTAGTATAATATCTATCTTATTATCTAGTTAATAATAAGGTTAGATTATTTGGTTTCATCTTGGTGCAACTAAAAGGAGGTCTTCTACTTTGGAGATCGTTCTAAAATCATCCTTTATTATAGCTCAAGAACAATAAGAAGAACTTCTTATTGTGCCAATTTATTTCCATTTCAATGTGAGGAAATTTCCTCTTTTATATAATGTCTTTATATTTACATGCATTTTACATAGATCATTAAACACTAAATTAACAAGTAATTTAGCAACTAATTAGAGGAGTCTAATTAAGGTCTATGGACTTTCATGTGGTATCAATGCTAACTTGTAGCATGCATGTTCATTTTGGGCATTTTTCTTAAGAGTTATAAGATAAATAATAAATCAAAAATTTGAGTTAAAATATGATTTGGATGAAATGATTTTGGTGCACTTATACCTACTGACATCAAAATGTTTGTGGTCAAATTTCGTGATTTTAGGGATTAATGTGTTATTTATTTTTATTTTTGGCTTTTAAACCGAGTTAATATGCATTTTTTATGTTAAAAGTTAACTAAAAATAGATGCATATTGATTCTGGTCATGAAATTTTAATATAATCTTACATGCATGTCTTAAATACTGTATGTAAAATTTCTTGACTTGTAATTAAGTATTTCATGTTTATTGATTTTTATGAGATAAAAGTCAATAATATGAGATTATAATGTTCATAAAATTGTAACATTCTTTTCTGGTCATGAAATATTTTGGTACATTTTAAATTCTGATTTATATCATCTTGGTGAAATTTCGTAATTTGTTTCACTATTTTACTATATGTAATAGTTTTTATTTGATAAAACCGTTAAATATAAAGCTATTTGTTCACAAAATTAAATACAATTTTTTGGGCAAATGTTTTTCGATTTATGAGTTCCTGAAAAATGTTCAAGAATGTAAAAAAAAAATTTATTTCAAATTTTTATGATGTTTATATTTTATTTTGGGTTTATTTCATAAAAGTTATGATTAAACCGTTATATATAGCAAATAAAATCAAATCGAGCTAATTAATGACCAACATAATTAGTAGGGACTACTTTTGAATTCTAAAACAGTTTAGATAATTATTTTGAATTTCAATGAGATTTAAATGTTGATTATTGTTTTTAATGGTTAAAAATCAATAAATCCCGTAAAATCGAGCTACATTGAGCATGAATGTGTTTAGGGCGATTTTGGCATGAATTTTGCAGCAATTTATTTAATTTATGGTTGAATGAATGAATGTCATTTATTTAATAATTTATGCAATTTTTGTACCTATTATGGCCTAGTTATTTTTAATCGTTATTACCCGTGATGTAAGGGATTAACGGTTTGGTTGTAATTTTTATTGCGATCTCGTATCGCCGGTTTGTAATATTAATAGTTTCATTTTATAGAAGAAATGTATAATAGGAAGTTTTATATTTGTATATTTGTAATTATTTATTATGAAGACCGGTGACTCCCTCGAGATGGTGCCATTTCTGGAAGGCGTTCCAAGTGAAGAGGCAAGGGACCAAGGAGTTGGTTTCCGAATTTTTAATTATCTAGTTAATTTGATTAGCTAGGTGGCCATACTAGGATTTTTCCATTCCTTGGTTGCTTGCTTTAAAGCTCATGCCAAAATCGTCACACATGCATTTTTATTTTTCCGCTATTGTCAATTCAATGTTATTCACAATTCACCGATTTAGTTCACTTATAGGGAATTAATGACTAAATTGACATGATCTCTCACATATTTAAAAATTGAGATTAGCCTTACCAATTAGTAACACCTATGAATCCCGTGTTCATTAGGGCTACCACGCTCGTGGGTCCCTTTTTACCTCGGGTAAGTAGGGTGATACAATCACAAGCCAAAATTGGATTGGACTCAACGAGATAACCGTTATCTTGGGACTAGGAGATGAATTTAGTTGAAATCCGTCAACCAAGAGTTCTAGGGGTAGAACTAGTCAAGTAATGACTTACCATTTTTAGATAAGGGTAGCATACGATGACTATTTTTATTTAAAGATGGGTCTTGGAATCATTTATATAATTTAGTGAGGGGTCATTATATAAATGCTAAACTTGTTAAAATGTTTTTCAAGAAAATTATCATAACAATGAATGTTTATATATTTCTTTTTGTTGTAATAACCATATTCGCACAATGTCAACATCATGGAATACCGCAACCTTGGGTAAGGACTCATGGTTGAGGTATGTCATGGACAAATGTGTCCTATAAGATGACGCTAGTAACTTTCTTGAATGGGAATCAACGATCAAGAGCGCCGCGATATCTGATAACGTGCTTTGCTACTTGATTGAAGCCCCTCCCACCAAACCCGGGTCAAGGTCGACCACGGCGGTTCGGGCCCAATATGACCTTTATTTGAATGTTGCCAATGAAGTCAAGAATGTCTTGATTTGGTCCATCTCACCCAAACTCAAACTCCTATTGATATCTCTTAATGCATATGGGATATTCACAAGGATAACATCAATGTTTTCGCAAGCCCCTAAAATTCTCCAATATGAGGCGGCCACGAAATGTTTTGAGACTAAGCTCCAAAAGGGCCAAAGAGTTGGCCCACACGTGCTCAAAATGGTTGAGCACGCCGACACCTTAGAGTGTCTAGGGTGCAAGATTCCTAAGGACCTAGTGCTGGGTAGAATCCATCATTCACTCACACCAAATTTCCCCCACTTTAGGGTGAACTACAACATGAACAACATGGAGAAGAGTTTCCATGAACTCCATGCACTCCTCACCCAAGCGGAGAGGGAGTGAAACCGAGGATGTTCTTTCAATGCGATTGAAGAACATGAACCTTGGAGTGAAGAAGGAGAAAGGAAAGGGTAAGACTCTTTTCAAGAAATTTGGCAAGGTCTTTATGAAGCCCAAGCCAAAATTCATCAAACACGCGGACGCGGATTGCTATTATTATAATGGCAAAGAGCATTAAAAACGCAATTGTCCCAAATACTTGAAAGACAAGAAAGACAGTTGTGTGAAAACGTCAGGTAAAATTCTTTCATCACTATATATGATAGATATTAACTTTGCTAGTACATCTTCTTGGGTATTTGATACCGGTTGTGGTTCTCACCTTTGTAATCATGTACAGGGGCTAAAGGACGCGCGAGCACTAGCCAAGGGTGACACGGACTTGTGCATGGGAAATTGAGCTAAGGTAGCCGCAGTTTCCGTGGGCACCTACGTTCTTCTTTTGCCTAATGGTTTATAGTTGTATTTAAATAATTGCTATTATGTCCTCTTACCAAGAACATTATCTCTATTTCCGTGTTAGACATGGAAGGTTTTTCTTTTGGGATTAAGAACAATCGTTGTTGTTTTTCTTTTAATGAAATGGTTTATGGCGATGCCATTTCTATTGGAGGTATTTATGTTCTAGATATTGCAAAATAGGTCTATCATGTAGAAAACAAGAGGCTTAAAACAGGTGAACCTAATCAATCATACCTTTGCCATTGTTGTTTAGGGCACATAAACGAACGACGCATAAAGAGAATTGTTTCATCTAAAGTACTCAAACCATTCGATTACGAATCTTATGGTGTATGTGAATCTTGTCTTCTAGGCAAGATGACTCGTGCTCCTTTTACAGGAAAAGGGACACGAGCAAGTGAAGTATTAGGCCTTATACATACGGATATGTGCGGCCCAATGACTCTCCAAGCTATAGGTGTTTATCACTACTTCATTACTTTTACCGACGACTTGAGTAGATATGGGCATGTCTACTTGATAAGGCAAAAAAGTGATGCTTTTGAAAAGTTCAAGGAATTTCAACACGAAGTAGAAAACCAATTGAATAAAAAGATTAAGTTCCTACGATCCAATCATGGTGGTGAATACTTGAACAATGAATTTGATTCACACCTAAAGGATTGTGGTATAGTATCACAATGGACTCCTCCTGGCACACCTCAATTAAATGGTGTGGCCGAAAGGAGAAATCAAACTTTATTAGATATGGTTTTATCTATGATGAGTCTGACAGAGCTTCCTGATTATTTTTGGGCTTTCGCTATCTTATCTACAATATTCTCTCTAAATCGAAGCCCGTCTAAAGCGGCAAAAAAGACTCTATATGAGATATGGACAGGGAAAGTCCGTTATTTATCGTTCATGAGAATTTGGGGATGCGAGGCGTTTGTTAAGATTAAGTATAACAATCAACTCGCTTTAGAAAATGATTATTACTTCTACAATAAAGACGAAGTCCAAGGGAAACACGTTTGTTGATTGTTATACTTAATCTTAACAAACGGATATCCAAGGGATATCAACAAACGCCTTTAGAAAATGATTATTTGTAAGATATTAGAAAATGATTATTTGTAAGATAAATTTTATCTTAACAAATGGATATCAACAAACGCCTTTAGAAAACAATAAAGATTAAGCGGCAAAAAAGGCGTTTGTTAAGATCCAAGGGAAACACGTGGTTATTACTTCTACAATAAAGACGAGGACAAAGTGTTTGTGTCTCGTGATGCAGTCGTTTTAGAAAATGATTTTATTTCTAAAACACAGAGTGGGAGAAAATTTGAACTTGACGAAGTCCAAGAGCCACAAACCGAAAAGGATGTAGAGGAAAACGAGGAAAACGTTCCCTCTTCGTCTAACGCGGTCATAATTCCTTCGGAACCTAGGAGGTCAAGCAGAAATAGTCATCAACCTGATAGATACCTTGGTATTATAGAGGAAGGTGGTGACTATAATGTGTTACTTTTTGAAAGTAACGAACCTACTACCTACAAAGCAGCCATTTCTAGTCCCGACTCAAAGCTATGGCTAGGACCCATGCGATCCGAAATGGATTCTATGTACGACAATCAAGTATGGGACTTGGTTTATTTACCTAAGGAGGTAAGATCTCTTCAGTGTAAGTGGATCTATAAGATCAAAAGCGGCATAGATAAATATAATGATGTTTAAAAAGCTAGATTGGTGGGAAAAGGTTTCACACAAGTTCATGGTCTTCACTATGACGAAACCTTTGCCCCGGCCGCCATGCTTCGATCCATAAGGATTATCTTTGCGGTTGCCGCATTTCATAATTATGAGATTTGAAAAATGGATGTCAAAACCGCCTTCTTGAATGAGATTCTAGAAGAGGAAGTGTACATGACACAACCTGAAGGTTTTGTGGATCCATCAAATCTTAAGAAGGTATGCAAACTTAAGAGATCCATCATGGTCTTAAACAAGCATACAGAAGTTGGAATCATCGTTTCGATTATGTAATTAAGACAAATGGTTTCACTCGAAGTTTCGAGGAACCATGTTTATACATGATGTTTAGTGGGAGTAAAGTAACTTTTCTAGTCTTGTATGTAGATGACATACTACATATTGGGAATGATATTCCAATGCTCACTTTTGTGAAGGAGTAGCTTGAGATTCATTTCCAAATGAAAGACTTAGGAGAGGCCCTGCGCATCTTAGTTATCCGGATCTATAGGGATAGATTTAGAAGGATACTAGCATTAAGTCAGGAAACGTATATTCATAAAATTCTTGACCGGTTCAACATGAAAGACTCTAAGAGAGGCTTTCTTCCTATGGGTAGTGGGATCACTTTGAGCAAGTCAGTGTGCTCTACCAAACCCGAGGAGATTCAACGCATGAAATTGATCCATTACGCATCGGTTGTTGGATCAATCATGTATGTTATGATGTGCACTCATCCCGATGTTGCATATGCTTTGAGCATGATAACTCGTTACCAAGCCGATCTAGGTGAGAGTCATTAGATAGCCGTAAAGAATATCCTTAAGTACTTGAGAAGAACCAAGGATTCGTTCTTAATGTTTAGAGGTGAGACTGAGTTGCGTGTAAAGGGTTATACGGACGCCAGTTTCTAGACATATAGGGATGATATGAAATCCCAATCCGGCTATGTTTATATGATGCATGGAGGAGCTGTTTGCTGGAAGAGTTTCAAGCAAAGCGTTACAACGGATTATATAACAGAAGCAGAGTACCTTGCAGCGTCTGAAGCTGCAAAGGAAGCTGTGTCGATTCGGCAATTTCTGGAAGGACTAACAGTAGTCCCTACTGCCATAGATCCTATCACGATTTATTGTGATAACAGTGGGGCTATTTTTCAAGCAAAAGAGGCCAAGTCTAGTAACAAGTCTAGACATATACTTAGGAAATATCATGTCATTAGAGATTACGTGGATAGAAATGAAATTGACATTTGTAAGGTTGGAACAGATAATAACATTGCTGATCCTTTAACCAAGCCTTTATCTAACACTAAGCATGATGGTCATGTCGTCACAATGAGATTGAGACGAGTATCAGAATTCTTTTAGATTATGTAATATGTAATAATTGAATGTTGTATTAATTATTTCATATATGATAATTGCATTCATTGTTCGAGTTTTATTATAAACTCTTTCATTTAGTTTAACTAAATTTAATACTTTGTTTATCCAAATATATTTTGTAAGACAATGCTGGACCCTATTCAAGTGAATAGGATGAACTTAGTATTTTGTCCCTAGTCACTCAATGAAGTGACGTCTCGAAGTGACTAGATTGTAAATCGATCGATGGTTGGTTCTGCACCATGGGGTCATGGAGATGACTGGTCGATTACATAGACAGAATGTATGACACTCTGTCGGACAGTAACCTTTGTAGAGACCCTTAAATCAATTAATTGATGCCTGGTCGTGGCAGGGTCTTCTATCTTATTCGTATGAGTCTATTCTTTTGACTGGCGACTGTTTATCTGAGTCGGTGCAGTTTCCCATTGGTTTTGGTCGGTGTTCTAGGTCGTGCCTTGAAAGGAGGCCGGTGGACATCTTCTGGGTCATAGGGATCTGCATCATACAGAGTAGATGAGTCAACGGGAATTGTCCACCCATGTTGGGTACAAACATCTTACGACCACTCGAGGAGTAGTTACTATAAATGTGTTGCCACGGTCGGAAAGGAATCTATGGTAGATTTTCCGGTCAGACAGTTACTCTCCATATCGAGAAAACCACTCTAGATAAAATCAATCGCAAGTGTGACCCGAAAGACACCTTACGTTGAGTAGGGCTGTTCACCGGTCCAAAACTGGACCGGGCCAGACCGCCCCGCTAAAACCTGGCGATCGACAACCACCATACATGAGAACCGCAGACCGGACCGACCATGTCCAATCAAGACCCTGACCCAGTCCGACTTTTCCGGTCCAAACCCGGACCAGACCTCTGTACTCAAGTTTTCTGGAAATTTTTGAAAAAGTATTACCAAAGTATTATCACAGCACACAAATCTCAATGTTAGTATCATGAATTCATGATAGGGTTCCACCAAATCCATGAAAGAAAACAATAGATGGTTTGAATTAATCAAAGTATTATCACAGATACAGAGCACACAAGTAATTTTTTTTTTTATCATAAATCAATATCATAAGTTTGAGCCGACATCATATACAAAAGAAAAAATACCGGATTTGGAGAAAAACGAGTGGCTGGTCATTGATGGTTAAATCCATGGAGTTTACAAGAGAAGTGTGGGATAAAGATGGAGGATTACAGGGATAGTGTGGGAAAGAGACAAAGAAAATACGGGAAACGAAATGACTGCGGGTCAAAATGAGCAAACTTAAACACTAAATAGTGAGCTTTTCATATTTTCAAGAAAGGCAATTGTATAAAGACCGGTCTCCGGTCTTCACTCTTTTTTCCGGGTCGTTGAGTGGGAGATGTGATAAAGGGACAAGAGAATTGGTGACGCACACTTGTGTCAGACAAGTGAGAGATTGTTGGAGTAGGTGTCCTCCACAAGAGTGCGCCACATAATAAATCTCATTAAGGAATATCATTGGGTATTTATTGACTATATATATATATATATGATTAGTCAGTTGATTACCGTAAATCAATAACGGTTGGCTGACTAGAGTTTGACGTTATTGTCGTATGACGGCGGTGATCAACTAATCCCTTACGGTCACACCTATAGGATGAAACCCAAATAGTAACTAATTATTTGTATATGATACATTTGATTAGTCCATTACATATATTTGATATGTACGAGAGTAAATTATTAAAAATTGAGTTAGGAACTCAAATTCGATTAAGTTTATTTTTCAAATATGAAATAATTGACTAATAAATTTAAATCTTATTTTAATATTATAATAAGATCTAACTTAGTAATTAATCGTTAATTTACTAAATTAGTTGAGGTTTTACATATATTTTGTAGAGGTAATTAGTTAATTATATTTACAAGGAGTTGTAAAATAAATTAACTAAGCATTGTGGGACCCATTACTTAAATATTAAGTACATATTTTTTATTAATTTGTGTCATATAATTGTTATATGATCAAATTAATACTGAAATATATAAGATAACTAAGCATATGATTAATAAGTATTTGTGGGGGCAAATATCAAAAATCAAAATAGACCATAAAGAGCCAGATGTGGCCGATCATAGTTGTAGTGGAGAGTAATGATGGTTGTTCTTGTTCATGCTCACAAGTCTCCAAGTGATTATGACATGAATAGTATACCAAAATCATTTCAATCAACACTACACTCCACAACCGTGGATGAGAATTAAATAAGAAGAAAATCACACTACATATGCATGTAAGGGGCCGGCCATATGTGCCTATAAAAGGCCAATTGTTGTTCATTTTTCTTCTTAATTCATTCTTGCTTATTTCTCCTACATCTCTCTAAAAACTCATCCTCACTAAAGTCTCATAATACTAATATTTACTAAGTATTACTAGTGTAGTAATATATACTAATATTAGTAGTATAATATCTATCTTATTATCTAGTTAATAATAAGGTTAGATTATTTGGTTTCATCTTGGTGCAACTAAAAGGAGGTCTTCTACTTTGGAGATTGTTCTAGGATCATCCTGTATTATAGATCAAGAACAATAAGAAGGAGTTCTTATTCTGCCCATTTATTTCCATTTCAATGTAAGGAAATTTTATCTTTTATATAATGTGTTTATATTTGAATGCATGTTACATAGATCATTAAACAATAAATTAACAAGTAATTTAGTAACTAATTAGAGGAGTCTAATTAAGGTCTATGGACTTTCAGATGTTTCCCTTCCTGTCTTTGGATTTGACAATCATATCATCTACGTACACCTATACTTCTTTATGCATCATGTCGTGTAACAATGTGGTCGCGGTACGTTGATTTATGGCTTCGGCATTAATTAGCCAAAATGGCATAACTGTGTAGCAATATGTGCCCCATTGAGTGACGAAAGTTGTCTTATGCATATCTTCTTCGGCCATTTTGGTCTTATTATACCCGGCATACCCATCCATAATGGACAACAACGTGTGATTTGCTGTATTATCTACCACTATTTCTATACGAGGTAGAGGAAAATCGTCCTTGGGACTTGCTTTGTTCAAGTCTCTGAAGTCAACACAAACTCGGATTCGCCCATCCTTTATTAGTACAGGGACTAAATTAGCCGCCCAGTCAGAGTACTCGGAAACTTTGATGAACCTGGCTTTGAATTGCTTATCGACCTCTTCAATGATCTTAAGAGCCCATTCAGTCCTCATCCGACGAAGCTTTTGTTTTACGGGTTTGAAACCTAGTTTGATTGGAATTCGGTGTTCTACAATATATCTGTCGATCCTTGGCATGTCTTGGTAAGACCGAGCGAAAAAGTCTTTGAACTCGTGTTGGAGGTCTACAAAAATGGCCCTTTCAGTCGGGTGTAAGGTTGTCCATATCCTAACTTTTTGGGGTTCTAGTTCGTTCCCTACATCGAAGGGTTTAGTATTTTCTATAACTGGTGCCCCTTCCCCCTCTTGTAGTATTTATTTAATCATATAGGGAGGTAATTCGATTGAGTCTGGGTCGGGATCATCCTCATTATCATCATAATGGAATTGCATTCAGAAAAACACAAGGAGTAAGTAGAATCTGATTTATTCATATTAAATTTTGAAAATAGCTGAAACAAAAGGCCATCTGTTCAGTAGTCGGTGGCGGTAAGGGAACAGCTGCTGGGACATTCCCCAAGCTACTATTATTATTCAATGCTATGCTAGGAGAAATAAAGGGATGGGGGTGACAGTAGAAGGAGACTCTCTAGGAACTTTGCTAGACTCAAACTCTGACTCCAACTCCGACTCCGACTCTGACTCGAATTCGTTATCTTCTGGTTCTCCTATGAACATCTCTCCTTCTCCTGTAGTGACCTTGAAGAGCTTTCCTTGATAGTTAGTGCACGTGATCGACTTTCTCCATCCTTTTGATTGACTTAAGCCAGCCTCTGTGATCAACGTTGTAGGTTTGAAATGATCGTCCTGAAGTATGATGGCAATGATCTCATACTGTGCGGCTTTGACGAATCGATATTCTCCAAACAGAAGACTAATGGCTTGCTCGTCTAAACAAGGTGTTTGACGGGTTTTGACGATAGGAACCATATCTGAGGGTATAAAATAGAAATCGTGGAAGACCTCGATTCCAGCTAGTTGTATTCCCTTATAGTGCCAAGGTTCAGGAAACCCATGATAATATTCGTGACTCCCCTCTCTAACAAAGTATCCATTTAGAGTAGTGCGATAAGGTTGCATCTAGATTCCTCGACTTTTATAATTTCGGACTGGAGTAAGCATTTCCGGAGTTTCTTTCTTTTTGGGTTTGTATCCCAATCCTAATGGTATCTTTCCTAAATTCCCCTCTTTGTAAGGTGCAAAGGTACTCTTCCTGCTGGCGTTGTCATGCCCCTTGAATTTTGGGATGTCAGTCATGTTGAAGATGGTTGGCAGTTGGGTATTTTCCACTTCATATTTGCGATTATTCTCCATGTAGATGTCATCTCCCTTGAGGTACATTAGTTGCTCCTCCAAGTATTGGAATCGCTTTTCCGTTCTAGTAAGATCTGTTGGGGGATTGACTATGGTAACAATTTGGCCTTCAATGGCGTTGAGGCGAGCATAAGCTTGGTCTTGACTTGTTTGGAGACGGATGAGCACAGCTAGAACTAGATCATTACCATTCGGGTTTGGATCGGGTTGAAGAACACTTGCTTGACTAGTTCCCGGCATCTTGGAAAATGATGTAAAAGACCGAAGACCGATCAAAACACGATCGACCATTCTAGCACACTTACTCAAAAAGGACTCGACTTGTGAAGTGGGAATGTGCCACTGTGTTTAAGTGAGTTTTGAAAATGACTAGTTTTGAAATGTTTGTCCTAGACAACCATAGTGTGGTTGTAGGAGTGTCGACTCGAAGTGTCGAAAAGACGATTTTGACTAGACACTTGGACAGAGTTTTGACTCATTTTGCGCTACTTTAGGCCACCTTTGAAAATGTTTTACTGTTTTAAAAAGGATTTTGTTTTTGTAAAGTTCGTCATGGTTTAATTTAAAATGGTGATCACGTATAGGTTATACACATTTATACAGGCATTATAACAGCCTGCTGACTCCATTTAAAATGGTTTTGGCTTAAAAGGATGGGTTGCCATACCAAGCAATCAAACCCAGATCTGTGGAGAGGTTCGCGCCAATCATGTGTCAAGTCGGTTCCTAGTCCAATTCCTCGAATAGTGAAGGCTCTTGATACTAACATGAGTATGTATTGTTGGAGTAAGTGTCATCCACAATAGTGCATTTATATAATAAATCTCATTTGTAATATACGTGGCATGATTAGTATATTTTGATACTCCACGGAAGTTGATTATGTAAATCGGTAACGCTCGGCTGACTAGAGTTTGACGTTATTGTCGTATGACGGCGGTGATCAACTGATCCCTTTAGGTCACACCTATAGAATGAGACCCAAATAAAATACTAATTATTTGTATACGATACAGTTTAATTAGGGCATTACATATATTTGATATGTACGTTTAGTTACGAGAGTTATTTATTGGAAATTGAGTTAGAAACTCATTCCACTTAAGTTTATTAGTCAATTATACGATAACTGACTGAATAAATTTTACGTCTTATTTTAATACGATTAAATAAGATTTAATTTAGTGATTAACCGTTGATTCATTAAATTAGTTGTAACACCCGGAAATGTACCCTATTTTTCTAGTAGAAATATTTTACGAAATCGTTTCAGTAATTTTAAGTTATAATTTATAATTTTAAGTTCCGAGTCGAATTTTGAATTTCCGAGTTCGTATTTGGAATTTCTGCGAGATTCCATGAAAAAGCCGTCTTAAGGCGAGTTTGACATTTTGGTTGACTTTTCCCTTACTTATACTCTACCCTTAACCTAATTTTCATTCAACCAAACACAACCAAACTTTCCTTCCTCTTTAAGAAAACTCAAACTCCTTAGCTTTTCGATCTTTGATTCATCGTAACTCCTTCGTTACTCGATGGAATTCACGTAAGTTCGTCTCATTCTTCCCCTCTTACCTTCCTCTATCCGTATTGGTAATAAAATTACCGTCTTTCTCGCTTTTTAAATTATCCGTCTTTCTCAAGATGAATGATATTCGTCTTTTATTATCTAATTGTATGTAGGTGGAGATTAGGAAGGCTTAGTAATCGATTAAAGACGCGTAAAGGTAACGGTGAAGGGTTACTCGGTATCATTTACGTGTTTTGCATGCTTTATATGTTAGAAATCGTATTTAGAATACGATTAGAAGCTTAGGAATCATGTTATGATTTATGATGGTTGTTGTTTGATGATTGTTGATGATGAATATTGATTGTTGATAATTATTAGAAGTGAATTAGGAGAATTGAAAATGATAGGATTGGTGTTGGTGGTTCTCGGGTAGAAGGGTGTTCCTGGCCGAAGGACCGGCAGCCGGTCTAGTGCCCGGCTGGGAATTTCCTGCACCGACCCTTTTTCGTAGAATGATCATATCTCCTTCGTTACTTGTTTGTTTTGGGCTTGTGACCACTCGTTGGAACCGTAAGAGGATAAGCTATCACCTCGACTTGGAATTTCTGCATTCCCATATCTAGAACTCTAGTTATGACCGTTTGAAGTAGACCCTTGTTTTGATAGTTTCCAAACTTGTGATTTTTGTGATTTTTAGTGTTGTGCTCCGAGCCGGGGTACCGGCCGCCTCCCTCCACCCCGGCCTGGAATACATCAGTAAGTGAAGTTGGATTTTTGGTGTTGTGCTCTGTGCCGGTCTACCGGCCGCCGGTCAACTGACCGGCCTAGACTACGTTCCTCTGTTTTTGGTTTTTGCCTGTGTTCTGAGCCGGCCCACCGGCCGCCGGTCTCCAGCCCGGCCTGGAACACGGCTGTATATTTTTCTTTTAACTTCTAAAACTCGTAATTTATAATAGTTCGCATGATCGGTTTATCGTATAATTTTACGTAATGTCTTATAATATTCATGTTTTGGATATATGATATCTCTTTCGCATGTATCACATGTTTTGTGACGGTTTTCGATATGTTCCCACTTTGAGTCGGTTTTTACAAATGAGTCGGTTTGAGCACTATTTTGTCTTGTGCTTTGTATTCTCATTCCCTTGGCTACCTTTCCCTTCGTAAGGCTGGAATGTCGGAACGGAGAGGTATCCTACTGCTTAATTGCATGTGTT
>JAIUZE010074234.1:0-10895 GCA_022085475.1 Heliosperma pusillum | reverse complement strand
TATTTGTTTATGCTAATTGATAGGAGTAACTTAATTTATTTTTGTCTCTTATGAAGATGGTTAGACCGCGTTTAGCTGAGAATATTATGATGGAGGCTCTTGCTCAAGTGCTGAAAAATCAGCAAGATGCCGCTCTAGCCAATGCCAACCAAGCTCACCCTAGAAGGGAGGACAATCAACAAGGTGGTTATGCATGGGTGGCGGGTCAAATTGCAAGGAGTAAGATCGTGCCGTATGGTGGAGAGCCGGATCCTACGGAGCTATCCGACTGGTTCCGTGAGATGGAAAAGCAGTTTGATCTTTACCAAGTCCGAGAAGAGGACAAGGTGAGGATTGCCAAGCACTTTCTGGTGAGGGAAGCCGACAACTGGTGGGCTATCACAAGTGCCACTGCCGTTCTTGAAGAGGACTTTAATTGGGCTTGCTTTAAAGCTCTTGTGGAGGGTAGGTTTTACCCTAAAGAGCTTAAACAGCAAAGGCTTAAAGAGTTCATTGATTTTAAACAAGGCAACCTATCCGCTCAAGATTTTACGACGGAGTTTAATAAGCTCGCTCACTTTGCGCCGAGGCTTATTCGTGATGATGAAGATCGTGCATTCTATTATCGTAATAAGTTGAATGCCGTTCTCCAAAGTAAAGTGAGAAGAGGTACCGCATCCTTTGGAGATCTCTACGATGATGCTTTGTGGGCTGAAAATTCAATGAAGGCCATTAGGGATGAAGCTTTAATGAATAATCCCTCTCCTTCTTATGCTCCTAGGCCGAATGCGTTTGGGAAGAGGCCGTTTATTCCGTCTTCTTCAAATTCCTATGCTAGCAAGAGGAGGTTTAATCCTTCTTCCAATGCAAGAAATCCTTCTCCTTTTATTCCTAGAGCTACTTCAAATGTAGTTCATAGGCCTTATACTTCTCAAGCTCAAGCTCAAGGTCGCTTTTGCGACGGTTGTAGACTTCCTCTACACCCCGGTAGAACATGTATCAATCGACCTTATGTTTGCTACTTTTGTCAAAAGGGTGGTCATCGTTACGAGGATTGCCCCGACCGAAAGTTGCCTCCTCCTGCTAAACCTAAGGGTTCTATCTTTGTCATGAGCCGTGCCGAAGCTAATGCTCACCCGGAGATCGTGATTGGTAGGTTCACATCCTTAGATCAATTTCGTTTTCCTTTTCCGCCTTCATCTTTTCCATCAGATCGTAGTTCTTGTATGATGCCTCCTAACGTTCATGGTTTCATGTTCGTCTTCCATAATCTCTTGTGAGGTAGTTTTTCTTTAGCTAATGTAAGGAGTTAGTGATTGTGTTTTGATGATGTACTAAATATGGTACCTACCCACCCTATGGAGTTAGATTCATGTTTTATTGACTATAAGGAATTGAGGATAAATGGGTTGAACCTCTCTTAGTGATTTTAGACTTTGAATCTTGATATTGTAATATCACCTTGAGGATCGAATAGATCGTAATGATAATTGTTGTTAAGGATATTGGTGGTTGCTTTAAAGATTACTTAAGAATTTATTGTCCTTATGTGTTGGACCCTAGTGGGAATAGATACTTTGTGGAATTTGGATTGGATGACACAACTTGTGGAATATTGTCATAAGCAAAAACCGTTGTATTGAGAGTTTGAAAGAACTAAATAAATTGATGTACGGTCGCATTGCCCTAGGATTGGCAAAAGTTAAGTGAAATGAGATTGTGTGACTAATCTCTTTTGAGGATTTGTGTTTTAACTTTTGAAGGTGAGGAAGTTCATTGTAAATTTAGGATTTTGAGTTTGAAGTAAATTGGATTAAAGGATTTCATGGTAAGTCTCTTTACCTTGTGGTTAATAGCGATCATGTTTCCCTATGTATATACATATATCGTTGATGGTTTCTAATAAGAGTTTTGATGGAGCTAGGAAGATTAGAGTTTGTAATGAATCTTTCATTTGGATTGTTAGTTGTGGAGTCTACCGTGCCGATGGACCTTAGTAGATTCTAATTGGATTCGAATAATTGGGATTTGTTACTCGAAGTGTCATGTTTATGAAATATTTTGGTAGGAATCTGATGATGGAAAATGTTGAGGATATATTGCACTCTCTTGAGAACTAGATTACTCGTGGAGTTAGTGATGTCGAGTGGTGATCGACCTTTGATTTGTCATAGATGGAAGATAGTATTGTGGTTCATTCCTCTCTTTTCCCTCAAATTGATCTTTCCTCAATCCGCTACTCTTTAATTCTTTCCCTTTTTAGTCCATTTTGCTCGTTTGGTCGTACCTCTTTGTATCACGAATTGTGATTCGATGTTCGAGTCGTTCTACGTTCGTGTAATGTCTTGATATTTGATTTTATCTTTGATAAAACTTTCAAATTTCCATATTATATTTCTAATTTAACGTTTAAAGAAGTTTAAAGATGGTTTGTGTACCCTCTTTTTGGAGAAAATGGATTTCTTTTGCTTTTATATTTGGATTTTGCGTTTGGTTAAATGTTTGCACTTGTTATTGGAGACGTCTGATAACTAGTTCTGCACTTACTAACGTTGTTTTGAATTTCAACTTCACTATTTCGACAATGATTTGTTTGGATAATTAAAGTTCTCGTTCGCGACGAGCATTTTTGAGATCCTTAAGTAAAGTTTCACACTTATGAAAATTCTTCTTTAAACCGTTTTCTAGATGAACTTCGTTGCATAAATATTTCTCCCTTATAAAAGTTTTCGTATTAATTTTATAAACCGATTCTTATCTTTGATACTTTTGTTTTCTACTCTCAAGTTTCGAGGACGAAACTTTTTAAAAGGTGGGGTGATTGTAACACCCGGAAATGTACCCTATTTTTCTAGTAGAAATATTTTACGAAATCTTTTCAGCGAATTTAAGTTTTAAATTAGCTTTTTATGTTTCGAGTCGAATTTAGAATTTCCGAGTTCGTATTTGGAATTTCTGTGAGATTCCATGAAAATCTCGTCTTAAGGCGAGTTTGACTTTTCTTGACTTTTGAGTCGAGTTTGACTTTTCTTGACTTTTGAGTCGAGTTTGACTTTTCTTGACTTTTGAGTCGAGTTTGACTTTTCTTGACTTTTGAGTCGAGTTTGACTTTTCTTGACTTTTGAGTCGACTTTTTTGACTTTTCGTCTTTGACTTTTGAATTTTAAGTCGTCTTTGACTTTTCTTGAATTTTAAGTCGTCTTTGACTTTTCTTGAATTTTAAGTCGTCTTTGAATTTTCTTGACTTTTAAGCCGTTTTCGACTTTCGTTGACTTTTCCGACTCACCCTTTATATATACTCACACTACCCCTTAACCTAATTTTCATTCATCACAAACTCAAACATAAACCACATTTCTTCCTCTTGAAGAAAACCTTGCCTCCATCCATTTTTCAATCTTCCAACCTCCGTATCTCCTTCGTTCCTTGGTAGAATTCGCGTAAGTTCGTCTTATTCTTCCCCTCTAACCTTCCTCTATCCGTATTGATATTAAAATTATCGTCTTTCTCGCTTTTCAAACTTTCCGTCTTTCTCAAGATGAATTTTATTCATCTTATATGATCTATTTGTAGGTGGTGACCTCCAAGATCCCGACAAAGACTACTTTCTAATTGAAGAGGAGCTTGACGATTAGTAGAGACGCTTTAAGGTAACGGTGAAGGGTTACTCGATATCATTTACGTGTTTTATGTGATTTCTAGGATAGAAACCGTATGTAGATTATGGTTAGTAAGCTTATGACTTGTATTGTTGTTGATGGATGTTGTTAGTTGTTAGTTGATATGAGAATTGATGATTTGTAATGATAAATGAGGTTTGTGTTGTTGATAACATGTTGATTTTTGTTCGTCCTTGAGTCCCGTGAAGGACGCAGGCTGCGTTGGGGGACGCAGGCTGCGTCGTAGGACGCAGGCTGCGTCGTAGGACGCAGGCCGCGTCACCCGCTGGAAACAGAATTTTTCCTGCACTGACCCCTTTTCGTAGAATGATCATATCTCCTTCGTTACTTGTTTGTTTTGGGCGTGTGACATCTCGTTGGAACCGTAAGAGGTTAAGCTATCACCACGACTTGGAATTTCTGCATTCCCATATCTAGAACTCTAGTTATGACCGTTTGAAGTGGACCCTTGTTTTCGTTGGTTTCCAAACAACATTGTTTTGGAGAGGTGATCTATGTTTTTATTCATTATGCTTCATAAACTTGTTCTAATGCTTATGTATCATGTATTGACTCATGGTTATCATATTTAAACTTATATGAATCCCTATTCTCATGTTTTGTGACGGTTTATGGTATGTTCCCACTTTGAGTCAGTTTTTACAAATGAGTCGGTTTGAGCACTATTTTGTCTTGTGCTTGGTATTCTCATTCCCTTGGCTACCTTCCCGTTCGTAAGGCTGGAATGTCGGAACGGAGAGGTATCCTACTGCTTAATTGCATGTGTAGTGGGCATACGACGACGTTGTTGGGAGTTGAACGCTATGCGTTGATCGACCCGGCCGTCAAATGTTGTGTACTTGCGAGGTGGTGTTATTTGCATGTAGCGTACCGCTTGTTATGAGGCTTGAGCTCTTTTCCGCCTCTTTCGTGAATTGATCTACCGAATTTGGGGTACTCGGCATTTATATTGTAAGCCCGAGTCTTGGATGCGAAACGTTTTATCGCATGTCGAATCGGAAAATGTTTATTCCGAGATCTGGCCAGGTTTAGACTAGGACCGGATATTTATTATCGTCGTGCTACCAGGAGGAAATTAGTCTACATACGGGAAATGTTTTATCGTGTATGCTTTCAGGGAAATGTTTTATCCCGTGGATGCTTTTAATCATACTTGCCAGTACACGATGCTAGTGCGTGTCATTACAGTGATAGATTGTCGTCTTGTGTAGTTTCTTTGAATGCGTGATTCAGATATTATTACGGTCATTGATGATTGGACACCGTCAATGTCTTGCTTCGTGAATGGATGATAATATGTTGGATTCTTTGTGATCGTCGCATGACTTGACTTGGTTGGTCTGTCGAGTCTCAATCTTATCAATCTTATACCGCTAACGGTGAGATGCAAGCCTTAGTGAGCGTATTCGATTGCCTAAGAGTGTCTTTCCCGAGTCTTGGAATAACATGATGGTTACGGATTGGATTTCTATATGATCTTATCTTTATATCTCGGATTGCCTATCTATTCTTATCGCAACTCACATGTATATATATTTATGCATGCTTTACTTTCGTATTTCCTTATATGTACGTTTGATGTGATATGGCTGGGAGAACCCAGAGTTACTCCCCACTGACTGTGGCATTCATGTTTTTCATGGATGAACAGGTTGCTTGCGATGGATGACTTTTTGGATACGATATTTTGGGGTTCGGGTGTGAGCTAGCGGGCGTTGTCCCTGGAAGTTCACCTCTAGACGATAGTAGCTAGTTTTGGTTAAACACTTGTTCTTTGCTAACATTTTAAGAGACCCCGTCTCTTTATTGTATATTCCGTACTTAGTTTGTAATATTTTGACACACCTCGTGTTATATATATCTTGCATGTTTAAAAGTTTTTAAAATACCGTATTTCCGCATATCTTTTCACATGCTTGTATGTTTTATCTTTCCGCATTCGCGAGGGTTGTCACATTTCTTCCACTGAGCATCTTGTTACCCTAATGATTTATGTGCTGAGAGTCATTTCTATGGTTTGATGTTTGCTCATATGTATGCACATTGAGGACAATGTGATGTTTAGTGCAACAGGAGTTCAATGCCATGCTCAAAGACAAGACCAATCAACCTATGATCAGCCAAACCAGGATTCAATGCCAAACCTACCCTATGTCAAAAGCTATCTTAATGCTTTGTATAGCCCAGGCCCAAGCAAGCAAGCCAAGACACGAGCCAGTGGTAGCCATGACATGAGCCAAGACCAACCAAGCCACAAAACAGACTCACAAAACAAGCCAACAAAACCTTTGGAAACTCAGCCAGCAGCAGTGCCTTGGGGAGGGTCTCAGGGCAACTTCCAAGCTTAGGGACTCCAAACCAACTATGGGGCATGGTACTAGGGAGGGTCTACTACCTTTTTGTCCAGGAAACCTTCCTCAGAAAACGTCAAGAACACCCCTCAAAACACAACCCAAGTGAACCAGTCCAGTTACAGCCTTACATGTAGCAGTTTAGCTGTTTTGTCAAACCTTCCTCTTTTAGCCAATCAAACAAGCCTAACCAATCCCTAAACCTATGTCTTGGGAAGGTCCTCTACAACTTTCCCCAGGACTTCCCTTCCAAGAAACAAACACACAAAGAGTTAGCTTAGGGACAACTTCAAACTGTCCAGATTTCAGCCTTTGTGCAGTAGTTAATATGTCACTGTCAACCTTCCCCTTTTGAACAAACAATGCGTGAGGTACCTTCAGCACATCTTTGGGAGCCTTCCTACTTCAGTTTGGTTCACAAACCCAAGCTTGAAAGTCCACTCTTCACCCAAGACACACCTGATCAAACAATTAAGGAAGATTGTCTCTTTAGAAACTACTTTCTACTTTATCTACTTTATGTCAGAATTCTGCAAGTTTGTAGCTGTTATTTTGTTTCATGTTGTAAGCCCTTGTGGCCCTAGATGTATCCTAAACGTCTGAGATGTATCCTTGCTGCCTATATAAGGCCTTCACCTAATGAAATACAAATCAGATTTGAAGTAAAACATAAAACTGAAACTTTGTTTCTGTTGCATCTCTTGGCTGTGTGCTTGAGACAACTTCCTTTGCTTTGTGCTTGGAAGTGAGCTTGGGTCCTTAGCTGTGTGCTGGGATCAAGGTTCAACCCTCAATCATTGGCTTTGTGCTTTGGTTAAGGTCCTATCCTTGTTCTTTAACAATCAATTCAAACAGAAACAGAGTACTTGCAAGTGTCTTAATCTTAGCTCAATTTATCATTGTTTAGTTGTCTTTTCTGAATAGTTTCAGTGCAAATTGGTTATCAGAGCTTTGGTTTGTGAGTTCATCTACCTAACTACATTAAAAACACAAAATACAACCATGAGTGAAGAGAGAATCACAGGTCTTGAAAACACAGTTCAAGGTCTTGTCAGAACTGTAATGGAGGTCTCTAGATCTGTCAATGAACTCCTTGAGGGCCAACAGAACAATGATACAAGGGGAGGCAGAGGTCGAGGAAGAGGAGCACCTTTCCCACAAGGTGGAGGAAGGAGGAGACAACCTGTAGATCAGTTTGAAATGTCAGATTCAGATGGCTCAGATCACAGTCTTCTCAGACACCAAGACAAAGATATCAAGGTAGAGATTCCTGACTTTCTAGGTAGCTTGAACCCTGATGATTTCTTAGATTGGCTAAGGTCTGTAGAAAGAGTCTTTGAGTTTAAAGGATACACTGATAGAAAGGCTTTTAAGGTTGCTATCATGAAACTAAAAGGCTATGCCTCACTGTGGTATGAAAACATGAAAACCTTGAGGGTTAGGGAAGGGAAAGAACCTGTTAAGTCATGGCTCAAACTGAAAAAGAAAATGAGAGCTAAGTTTGTCTCTAGGGACTACACTCAGGACATGTTCATTAAGCTCACTCACCTTAAACAAGACCAAAGACCTGTAGAATCTTATTTAAGAGACTTTGAACAAGTTACATTGCAATGTGAGGTTGTTGAGAAATCTGAGCAAAAGATAGCAAGGTTTTTAGAAGGCTTGGATGAGAGGATAGCTAGTAAAGTTAGGCTGCAAAACATATACTCCTTTGAGGAAGCTGTCAACTTGTCCTTAAGAGTAGAAAAGTTGGGGAAAGGGAAAGCCAGTGTCTCTAAAACTCCTGCTAGAACACCTAACTACAAACCTTTTGTAGGAATTAAGATGGGAGAACCTGTGGCTCCTACTAAGACTCCTTTTAACCCTGATAAAAGCAAGGTTGTTGAGGCAGGCCAAAGGAAGACTACCCCCCTCAAAAAGTGTTTTCAATGTCAAGGATATGGACATTTTGCTAGAGAATGTCCATCTAAAAGAGCTCTGAGCACTCTAGAGGTAATCCATTGGGGGGATGATGAGGTGTTGGTCTGTGATGAGGAGATGGAAGAGCCTGAGATAGAGGCTAGTGAGGAGTTGATAGAACCTGATGCTGGGTTAAGTCTGGTGACTTGGAGGGTGATGCACACACAACCCCAACCCTTAGAAGAAGATCAAAGACACCAGATCTTTAGAACTAGGTGCACCATAAAAGGGAGGGTGTGTAATCTGATTGTGGATGGAGGGAGTTGCACCAATGTAGCCTCTAAGACAATGGTGGATAAACTAACATTGCCCACCAAAGACCACCCTCAACCTTACAAGCTTAGGTGGCTGAACAAGGGGGCTGAAGTTAGAGTAGATCAACAATGTGTTGTTCCATTTTCTATTCGGAAAGGATATGCTGATGAGGCCTTGTGTGATGTATTGCCTATGGATGCTTGTCACCTCCTATTGGGGAGGCCCTGGGAGTTTGATAGGGATGCTGTCCATCAGGGAAGGGACAATACTTACTCTTTTAGGTTTGGGAAGAAGAAAATCATCTTAGCTCCTTTACCCCCTATCCTGAAAGGGAACCCTCCACTCTTAACTGAAGCTGCTAAGGAAGTTCTGCTGTTGAGTGAAGCAGAGATGGAGCAAGAGTTAAATGATCTTAGGCCAGTCTATGTCCTCCTCACCAAGGAGGTAGGAAGGGTCTAACCAAGTACCTAAGGAAGTGCAAGCCTTGCTGAAAACCTATGAGGATGTTTTCCCTGCTGAACTACCTAGTGGATTACCCCCACTAAGAGGAATTGAGCACCACATTGATCTAGTACCTGGGGCTGTCCTTCCAAACAAGCCAGCCTATAGAAGTGACCCCAGGGCAACACAAGAGCTGCAATCTCAGGTGGGAGAATTGCTTAGCAAAGGGTATGTCAGGGAGTCTCTTAGTCCTTGTGCTGTACCAGCCCTGCTAGTGCCTAAGAAGGATGGAACTTGGAGGATGTGTATAGATAGCAGAGCAATTAACAATATCACCATTAAGTATAGGTTCCCTATACCTAGACTCAATGACATTCTGGATGAACTCAGTGAGGCTCAAGTGTTCACTAAGATTGATCTAAGGCAAGGGTATCATCAAGTAAGGATTAGAGCTGGAGATGAGTGGAAGACTGCTTTCAAGACCAAGCATGGGCTGTATGAACGGTTAGTGATGCCATTTGGGCTCTCCAATGCCCCTAGCACCTTCATGAGGCTCATGACAGAGGTCTTAAGGCCTTACTTGGGAAAATTCATTGTGGTATACTTTGATGATATTCTAGTCTACAGTTCAAGCAAGAAGGAACACCTACAACATCTGAACTTGCTTTGTGAGGTTCTCAGGAAGAATAAGCTATATGGTAAGCTAGAGAAGTGCACTTTCATGCAGCCTGATGTAACACCCGGAAATGTACCCTATTTTTCTAGTAGAAATATTTTACGAAATCTTTTCAGTAATTTTAAGTTTTAATTAAGATTTTTATGTTTCGAGTCGAATTTAGAATTTCCGAGTTCGTATTTGGAATTTCTGCAAGATTCCATGAAAATCTCGTCTTAAGGCGAGTTTGATTTTTCTTGACTTTTGAGTCGAGTTTGACTTTTCTTGACTTTTGAGTCGAGTTTGACTTTTCTTGACTTTTGAGTCGAGTTTGACTTTTCTTGACTTTTGAGTCGAGTTTGACTTTTCTTGACTTTTGAGTCGAGTTTGACTTTTCTTTACTTTTGAGTCGAGTTTGACTTTCTTGACTTTGAAACCGTCTTTGACTTTTTCCTTCATAAAACAACACAACTCCCTACTTAACCTAATTTTTCATTCAACACCAAATCAAACACAAAACCCTTCCTTCTTCCTTAAGAAACTTTCCCTCTTTGAATATCGATCTTTGATTCGTCGTAACTTCTTCGTTACTTGATAGAATTCCCGTAAGTTCGTCTTATTATTCTTCCCTAACCTTCCTCTATCCGTATTGATAATAAAATTATCGTCTTTCTCGCTTTTTAAGCATTCCGTCTTTCTCAAGATGAACTTTATTCATCTTTTTACGATCTATTTGGAGGTGGCGACCTCCAAGATCCCGACAAAGACTATTTCCTTATAGAAGAGGAGCTTGACGAGTAGGGAAGACGCATAAAGGTAACGGTGAAGGGTTACTCGTAATCATTTACGTGTTTTTAACATGTTTATTGCTAGAACCGTATTTTTGTTTTTAGAAACGATTAGGAAAAGATTAGACATCATGTTATGATTAATGAATGTTGTTATATGATGATTATTAATGATGTATATTGATTGTTGATGATTATTAGAATTGATTTATGAGAATTGAAATGGATTGAATATGTAAAGGAAGCTCACGGATGAAGGAGTGTTCCTGGCCGGTCGACCGGCCGCCGGTCTGCCAACCGGCTGGGAACACATCAGTAACAATGTTGAAGTTGTATGTGAAATTTGTATAGGGGCTCTGAGCCGGACGACCGGCCGCCGGTCCATCGACCGGCCTGGACCACCTCAGTAGTGATATTTGGATTGTTGGTAGAGTGCTCTGTGCCGGCCCACCGGCCGCCGGTCCACAGACCGGCCTGGAGCACATTTCTCTGTTTTCTATGATTTTTGGTTTTTGCCTTGTGTTCTGAGCCGGTCCACCGGCCGCCTCCCTCCTGACCGGCCTGGAACACGGCTGTGTTCTTTTCATATAATTTCTAAAACTCGTAATTTATAATAGTTCGCATGATCCGTTTATCGTATAATTTTACGTAACAACTTATAATATTCATGTTTTGGATATATGATATTCTATTCGCTTGTATCACATGTTTCGTGACGGTTTTCGATATATCCCTCTTTCGAGTCGGTTTTACATATGTTATGAATTGAGCACTAATGATCATGTGC
>JAIUZE010074233.1:0-11026 GCA_022085475.1 Heliosperma pusillum | reverse complement strand
TCTTATATATATATATATATATATATATATATATATATATATATATATATATATATATATATAGAGAGAGAGAGAGAGATAGGTTCTTGTGAGTCCACCCATTTTTTTGAGTCCATGAGTCCTCATCCTAGCCATTGGATGAGGGAGATGGATGGATGAGATTGTAGAGACAAAAACACACTTAACACTAATCAATTACCTATGCATTAATTAATTAACTTTCTCTCTCTAGCCTTTAGTTAATCACTTTTGAGTTTCTGAGATTTATGAGAGTAACTTCAGCCCCTTTTTGTGTAACTTCAACTAAAGTGTGATTTCGACTATATAAATTTGAATTTATGAAACTTCAAGACAAATTTATGTCATTTTAGACTTTTTATGAGTGTAACTTCAGTCATTATGAGTGTAACTTCAACCGTTATTTATGAAACTTCAAACTAAAATTTGATTTCGACTATATAAATTTGAATTTATGAAACTTCAAGACAAGTTTATATGATTTTAGCCTTTTTAGGAGTATAACTTTAGTCATTACGAGTGTCACTTCAACCATTATTTTTGTAACTTCAAACTAAAATTTGATTTCGACTACATAAATTTGAATTTATGAAATTTCAAGACAAGTTTATGTGATTTTAGCCTTTTTATGAGTGTAATTTCAGTCATTACGAGTGTAACTTCAACCATTATTTGTGTAACTTCAAGCTAAAATGTGATTTCGACTATATGAATTTGAATTTATGTAACTTTAAGACAATTTTATGTGATTTTAACCTTTTCTGATTGTAACTTCAACCATTATTTGTGTAACTTCAAGCCTTATATGTGTAACTTTAACCCAAAATACAATTAAATTTTAGCATTTTTATGAGTGTAACATTTTACTTTATTAGTGAAACTTCAATTATTATTTGTGTAACTTTAGTCATTTATAGTGTAATTTTATGCATTAGTCTTTTCTAGTGTGACTTCAGTCCAAACTAGTCAAATTTCAATCCAAATTTCTGTAACTTCAGTCCAAACCTATGTAACTTCAGTCCAAACCTATGTAACTTCAGTTATATAACTTTAGTCTAAAATAGTGTAACTTTAGATCTAGAAATATAAACACCATAAAGAAATAAAAAACGAAATCTAAAATAAAAAAAATAAAAACATCACAAATTCAAAAAAAAACATAAAACATATAAAAAAATGTGTAACTTCAACAAAAAAAACTGTGTAACTTCAGTCATTATATGGGTAACTTCAGTCATTATATGGGTAACTTCAGTTACTAAAAGTGTAAATTCAGTCATTATATGTGAAACTTCAGTGAAACAACACCACTAACCACAAAATAATGTGTGTTACTTTAATAATATCAAGTGTAACTTTAAGGTCATTTTGTGTTACTTTAATAAATAATATGTGTTACTTTGATATATGTGACTTTAATAAATAAGACATGTTACTTTAATAGAGAATTTGTGTTACTTTAATATACAATATGTGTAACTTTAATAGAGAATTTGTGTTACTTTAATATATAATATGTGTTACTTTAATATACAATATATGTGACTTTAATATACAATATGTGTGACTTTAATAAATAATATGTGATATTTTAATAGACGTCATTAAAGTTTGACCCACCTTTTCAGATCTAAAAAACAAAGAAAAACAGAAAAATAAACAAAACAAATATTTAAGCAAAACTGAAGAAGAAAAAGAAAAGGAAAAAGAAAAAAAAGAGAAATGAGAACACCACCAAAACCATGAGAACACCACCAAAACCATACCATTTTTCAGATTTGAAAAAAGAAAAAAAGAAAAGAAAAGGAAGATGGTGGTACAAATCTGAAAAAAGAAAAAAAAAAGAAGAAGAAGAAGAGAGGAGGAGGAGGCAGGGAAGGACGACGGAGTGACGGCAGGGGGCGGCTGTAACACCCGGAAATGTACCCTATTTTTCTAGTAGAAATATTTTACGAAATCTTTTCAGCAATTTTAAGTTTTAAATTTGAATTTTAGGTTTCGAGTCGAATTTAGAATTTCCGAGTTCTTATTTGGAATTTCCGCGAGATTTCATGAAAATCCCGTCTTAAGACGAGTTTGACTTTTCTTGACTTTTGAACCGTCTTTGACTTTTTGTTGACTTTTCTCCTACACAACTCACACTACTCCTTAACCTAAATTTCATTCAACACAAAATCAAACACAAACCAAATTTTACTTCTTCCTTAAGAAACCTTGCCTCCATAACTTTTCGATCTTTGATTCATCCTAGCTCATTCATTACTCGATAGAATTCACGTAAGTTCGTCTCATTCTTCTCCCCTTACCTTCCTCTATCCGTATGGATGTTAAAATCATCGTCTTTCTCGCTTTTCAATCTTTCCGTCTTTCACAAGATGAATTTCATTCATCTTTTATAATCTTTATGTAGGTGGTGACCTCCAAGATCCCGACAAAGACTATTACCTTATTGAAGAGGAGCTTGACGATTAGTAGAGACGCTTTAAGGTAACGGTGAAGGGTTACTCGATATCATTTACGTGTTTTACATGCTTTATATGCTAGAAATCGTATTAGAATACGATTAGTAAGCTTAGGAATCATGTTATGATTAATGAATGTTGTTAATTGATGATTGATGATGATGATACTTGTGGTTTGATGGAATTTGATATGTAAAATGATAATATATGATAATAGTTGATAATGGTTGAGTTTAGAACAAATTGGAGCCGTCTAGAGTGTTTCACGGTCGTGAAACTCGTTTCACGGCCGTGAGATGGCGTGTCACGGTAGTGAGACTCAAGTCACGGTCGTGAAAAAGTGGCTGATGTTTTACCTTTGCATAACAGAGTGTTTCACGGTCGTGAAACTCATTTCACGGTCGTGAAATACAAGTCACGGTTGTGACTTGTGCAGTTTCCCTGCACTGACCCTTTTTCGTAAAATGATCATATCTTCTTCGTTACTTGCTTGTTTTGGGCTTGTGACCATTCCTTGGAACCGTAAGAGGATAAGCTATCACCTCCACTTGGAATTTCTGTAATAGAATGTATAGAACTCTAGATATGACTGTTTGAAGTGAACCCTTGTTTTAGTTAGTTTCCAAACTTGTTGTTTTGGAGAGGTATCTATGTTTCCTATTTATTATGCTTCTTAAACTTGGTCTAATGCTTATGTATCATGTGACAACCCTCGCGAATGCGGAAATATAAAACATACAAGCATGTGAATTATATAGCGGAAATAGGTAGTTTTAAAAACCTTTATACATGCAAGTTAAATAAAACGAGGAGTGTCAAAATATTACAACTAAATGCGGAAAATAACAAAGAGACGGAGTCTCTCAAAATGTTAACAAAGAACAAGTGTTTAGCAAATAAGCTAAAATCGTCTAGAGGTTAATCTTCCAGGGACAACGCCCTCTAGCTCACACCCGAACCCCAAAATATCATATCCAAAAAGTCAATCCATGCAAGCAACCTGTTCATTCATGAAAAACATGAACACCACAGTCAGTGGGGAGTAACTCCGGGTTCTCCCAGCCATATCACCTTTAACGTACATATAAGGAAATACAAAAGTAAAATCATGCATATATAGATATACATGTGAGATACAATAAGAATAGATAGGCAATTCTATAGAAAATGATAAGATCATGTGGAAATCCAATCTGTAACCATCATGTTATTCAAAGACTCGGGAAAAGACACTCTTAGGCAATCGAATACGCTCACTAGGGCTTGCATCTCACCGTTAGCGGTATAAGATTGAGACTCGACAGACAAACCAGTCAAGTCATGCGATGATCACATAATATCCAACATATTACCATCCATTCACGAACCAAGACCTTGACGGTGTCAAGTCATGAAATGACCATGAATACAATCATGAAATCACACATTCAAAGACAACGACACAACGACGACCTTTCTCACGGTAAATGAAACGCACTAGCATCGTGTACATGGCAAGTATGATTAAAAGGCATCCACGGGATAAGCATTTCCCTGTAACGCATACACGATCACATTTCGTATATGTTCACTAATTTCCTCCGGTGGGACGACGATAATAATACGGTCCTAGTCTAAACCTGGCCAGACTCTCGGAATAACGTGTTCCGATTCGACATGCGATAAACGTTTCGCATCCAAGACTCGGTCAATCATAGACGCCGAGTACCCCAAATTCGGTCGACAATTCACGAAAGAGGCGGAAAAGAGCTCAAGCCTCATAACAAGCGGTACGCTACATGCAAATAACACCACCTCGCAAGTACACAACATTTGACGGCCGGGTCGATCAACGCATAGCGTTCAACTCCCAACAACGTCGTCGTATGCCCACTACACATGCAATTAAGCAGTAGGATACCTCTCCGTTCCGACATTCCAGCCTTACGAACGGGAAGGTAGCCAAGGGAATGAGAGTACAAAGCACAAGACAAAATAGTGCTCAAACCGACTCATTTGTAAAAACCGACTCAAAGTGGGACATAGCAAAAACCGTCACAAAACATGTGATACATGCGAAAGAGATATCATATATCCAAAACATGAATATTATAAGACATTACGTAAAATTATACGATAAACGGATCATGCGAACTAATATAAATTATGAGTTTTAGAAATTAAAGGAAAAGAACACAGCCGTGTTCTAGGCCGGTCACTGGACCGGCGGCCGGTGGGCCGGCTCAGAGCACAAGGCAAAAACCAAAAATCATAGAAAACAAGGTAATGTGTTCCAGGCCGGTCAAGAGGGAGGCGGCCGGTACCCCGGCTCAGAGCACAACACTAACAAACACAAAAATCACAAGTTTGGAAACTATCAAAACAAGGGTCTACTTCAAATGGTCATAACTAGAGTTCTAGATATGGGAATGCAGAAATTCCAAGTCGAGGTGATAGCTTATCCTCTTACGGTTCCAACGAGTGGTCACAAGCCCAAAACAAGCAAGTAACGAAGGAGTTATGATCATTCTACGAAAAAGGGTCGGTGCAGGAAATTCCTAGCCGGGCACTAGACCGGCTGCCGGTCCTTCGGCCAGGAATACAATTCCACCCGAGAACAACAAGCACCAATTCTATCATTTTCAATTCTCCTAATTCACTTCTAATAATTACCCATAATCAATATTCATCATCAACAATCAACAAATAACAACAATCATAAATCATAACATGATTCCTAAGCTTCTAATCGTATTCTAAATACGATTTCTAACACATAAAGCATGCAAAACACGTAAATGATACCGAGTAACCCTTCACCGTTACCTTTACGCGTCTTTAAACGGTTACTAAGCTTTCCTAGTCTCCACCTATATACAATTAGATAATAAAAGATGAATATAATTCACCTAGAGAAAGACGGATAATTTAAAAAGCGAGAAAGACGGTAATTTTATTACCAATACGGATAGAGGAAGCTAAGAGGGGAAGAATAAGACGAACTTACGTGAATTTGAACAAGAAATGAAGGCGTAGCGATGATTCGAAGATGGATGGAAATGGAGGCAAGGTTTTGGGTTTCTTAGAGAAGAAGAAATGAGTTTGGTGTTTGTTGAATGAAAAATAGGTTAAAGAGTATGAGGATAAGTAAGGAAAAAGTCAACCAAAAGTCAAAGACGGTTCCAAAGTCAAGAAAATTCAAACTCGACTTAAAATTCAAGAAAAGTCAAAGACGACTTAAAATTCAAGAAAAGTCAAATACGACTTAAAATTCAAGAAAAGTCAAAGACGACTTAAAATTCAAGAAAAGTCAAAGATGACTTAAAATTCAAGAAAAGTCAAACTCGACTCAAAAGTCAAGAAAAGTCAAACTCGACTCAAAAGTCAAGAAAAGTCAAACTCGCCTTAAGACGGGATTTTCATGGAATCTCACAGAAATTCCAAATACGAACTCGGAAATTCTAAATTCGACTCGAAACATAAAAAGCTAATTTAAAACTTAAATTCGCTGAAAAGATTTCGTAAAATATTTCTACTAGAAAAATAGGGTACATTTCCGGGTGTTACAATCACCCCTCCTTTTAAAAAGTTTCGTCCTCGAAACTTGAGAGTAGAAAAGAAAAGTTATAAGGACCAATTCGTTTTCTCCAAATTGGTATTCAAAACATTTTCAAGGAAATGTATTTCAAAAGCATGACATTTTCCAAAAAGGTATAGGAAAAGTTTTCGAAAGTAACTCTTTTTCTGTGGAACGAAATTGTTCTTGTCGTGCACACAAGAACACCAGCATTCCAAAGTAAAGACAAGATTAAAATTAAATCATACGTTGATAAGTGCAGAACTAATCATTAGACGTCTCAAATAACAAGTTCTAGCATCCAACCAAACGCAAAATCCAGTATAAGAGCAACCTAAATCCATTTTCGAAAAATGAAAGTAGAAATTTCATTTCTAAAACTCTTTTAAAAGGATAAATGTGAAATCCATCTTGAAAATTTGAAAATTTTCTAAATTCGTACACTCAAGACAAACAAACATTTCACACACCTAAAAGTAATTTGAACATCAAACTCACAATCATGGTAATAAAAGATAAACACAACGAGTAAAAAGGAACAAGAAGGCTTATCGAAACGAGTAATAGCGGAAAGAAGGACAATGTCCAAAGAATAACAAATTGAATAAGCGTCAATTTGAAAGGCAAAGGGAGAAATGAACGACAAAGCAATTGCTCAAAAGGGGAAGAAAGCCTAAGAACCAAACACTCCACTCAAATACAAAAGTCATCATAGTCAATTTCTCGGGCATTTTCGCCAAACCCAAATTATAGCCACATCATTCTAAGGGCTTATCCAATTAACATCACAAACATCGTTAATAAGCTAGTCCTCAAAAGAATGTAACTCATCTCGGTCATACCTTAACCGCTTTCAATCATTAGATTCTACAAAATCCTTAACAATCATCAGGTCAAACTACGAACCCGAATATCTAGTATCCAACTAGCATTAACTAAGGTCTATCGACAAGGGAAAATCCACAATTAAATAATCCACATGAAAGATTCCTAAATGTATTCGAACATCCCTAGTCCAGTCAATTATTACACTCGAATCCACAAGCATAAATAATTACATCTAGAAAAGCATAATTACCACCAATCATAAGATGAATGGGCTCACCATTCCAATTCTATAATCCATAACAACCGAGCATTCATTATCCAAAGCTTGCAACGAACATTTCTCAATTTCAAACTTCCTTAAGAATCAAAGAGAATTACTAATCCCAAACCGCAAATGACCAATCACTTGGAAATCAAACAACCATTCAAATCATCTATTTCATCTAAAACTCAAAATGAATCGATTTTCATTGATGACAAAACTCCTCAAACTTTGGGTACCAACTCAATTACCCTAAAGCAAAGTCTCTTTTAGAATCCACCAATTAGAGACATCAAATTCCCAAATGATATCCCAAGCAACCGTTATAATACCCAACATCAACAAACTATTATCATGATCAACTCAATTCTCAAAACAACACTACAATACCAAACTCCGAATCTAACATCACCAAGAGAGGATACATTAACACTATTAGGATTCATCCTAGAGCTTAAGTCTTATTTCTCATGATCAAATACAACCTGAACTTTGCTCAATCCAAAGATACATCTTCTAACTAAAGAATTCCAAAATACATTACTCTTACTCTCTGAGCCTTACAAACGGAATATCCAATCCACTAAGGAAAAGATGAAGCGGCAACGAGATAGGAAACGATAAGAAATCTCAAGGAGAACACGAGAATAAAATCAGGCACGAGATTAAAAGAGAGGAACGCTGAAAATAACGAGGGCAAGAAAGAGACAAAGCAGATAGTAGAGTTATGAAGATATCCGCGTAAGAAATAAGATACGAGTATGCGATTTCTTAAAGATCAATCTTTACAAAAGCATTCAAGAATGGAAATGAAAAGGGACAATGGCACGGGTAATGGTTTAAGGTTTAATCCACAAAATTTCTCCTTTCAAACTTAATGCGATAATAAAACCACTTAATTATTCCTTTACAAAGGCCTCTTACAAGGGACCATCATACCACGAGCAATCATCAAAGTAAGGTACACCTAGACTTGATAAATCGACTACAACCCAATTCATCCATCCTTTCATATCACACGGATTCCCAATTGCGGAATTGTAACTCAAGTATAATAACATTCCTTTAGCTCAAATATTCAACACAACCTCAAAGGTTTCTTTAATTGAAAGACTAACAAATACTCTCTTATACTCGGTCATTTTAAGTCTATAGCCCACGAGTTCATTATTATCAAAGTACAACATCAAGCCAAACATCATCATTAACATCCCAAGGTATTTCCATCCTAGATCACATCATCGAATCTCTCTCATATCTATAATCCTCAAGTAATATGGTTCAACTTACAACGAAACCTTACTACTCCAAACGAGTCTCCAATACCATAAGATAAAATCATATCTTTAAATCCAAGAACTATAGCCAAATGCTTTTCCACCAAGCCTATACTCACAAATACACAATCGGAAACCACCCGACATCACTTAATCTCAAAAGTATTTCGCACCTCAAGCTATCATTCAAAACTTCTTATTTACACCAATTAGACATATCATAAGCATGGTCTTCAAAAAAATACTAAACTTCTAAGTCCAAAAGACTAAATTACTAATGAGTTAAGAAGTCCTAGCCAACTCATTCGACCTTACACCATCGAATATCATGAACTATTTACACACAAGTCATGACAAGCATCAAGCATTAAAATCATCAAACTTATCTTACTACCTTTCCTTAGAGTTACAACCAATCATCAATATAGGGTGAATTTAGATCTTTACCATTTTCCTCAAATCACAAATTCATTCTAACAACACTAATATTCCACAAAATTTCAAGTTCTTCCGACCAAGTATAATATACCACCAACAAATGGGTATGACATCCACAAAAATGTTAGAAAAGGAAGGTAAGGATACCAATGGTAAGATGGAGGAAACTATCAAGAGAAATTTCCAAGAGGCAAACAAAATGGAAGAGAAAGAAGCACCTAAATAGAAGGAAGAGAGCATAATACAATAAGGACGAGAGAATTCATAGATGAGGAAGAAATAAACTTCAATTAGGCTTGTAAATCTTCAAATCTTCGGTAGAGGATACTTCTTCTAGGTAACACAATGATCCACCTTAAGACGGTAGATACAAACAAACATACCATCACTCAACACAATCAACAAACAAGTTAGAACCTAACAAACATCAAGCACACCAAAGACTACCACCTTAGGTCCTTAAGTCTACCCATCTCTCATTTATTATTTCAAGGTCAAGTAATTTAAGTTTAGGGTTCACGTGTGTGCGTTGGGAGCGATAAAGCTCTGATACCAACTGTGACAACCCTCGCGAATGCGGAAATATAAAACATACAAGCATGTGAATTATATAGCGGAAAATACGGTATTTTAAAAACCTTTATACATGCAAGATAGAAAAATACGAGGAGTGGCAAAATATTACAAACTAAATAAAAATACCACAAGAGACGTAGTCTCTCAAAGTGTTAACAAAAGACAAAGTAATTAGCAACTAGCTAAACAACGTCTAGAGGTGTTTCATCCAGGGACAACGCACGCTAGCTCACACCCGAACCCAAAATAGCATAAGCAAAAAGCCATCCATGCAAGCAACCTGTTCATTCATGAAAAACATGAACGCCACAATCAGTGGGGAGTAACTCCGGGTTCTCCCAGCCATATCACATTAAACGTACATAAAAGGAAATACAAAAGTAGAAGCATGCATATATAGATATACATGTGAGATACAATAAGAATAGATAGGCAATTCTATAGAAAATGATAAGATCATGTGGAAATCCAATCCGTAACCATCATGTTATTCAAAGACTCGGGAAAGACACTCTTAGGCAATCGAATACGCTAACTAGGGCTTGCATCTCACCGTTAGCGGTATAAGATTGATAAGATTGAGACTCGACAGACAAACCAAGTCAAGTCATGCGATGATCACATAATATCCAACATATTACCATCCATTAACGAACCAAGACCTTGACGGTGTCAAGTCATGCAATGACCATGAATACAATCATGAAATCACACATTCAAAGACAACGACACAAAGACGACCTTTCTCACGGTAAATGAAACGCAATAGCATCGTGTACATGGCAAGTATGATTAAAAGGCATCCACGGGATAAGCATTTCCCTGTAACGCATACACGATCACATTTCGTATATGTTCACTAATTTCCTCCGGTAGGACGACGATAATAATACTGTCCTAGTCTAAATCTGGCCAGAATCCCGGAATCGCATTTTCCAGTTCGACATGCGATAAACGTTTCGCATCCAAGACTCGATCAATCAAATGACGCCGAGTACCCCAAATTCGGTAGCAAACATTCACGAAAGAGGCGGAAAAGAGCTCTAGCCACATAACAAGCGGTACGCTAAATGCAAATAACACCACCTCGCAAGTACACAACATTTGACGGCCGGGTCGATCAACGCAAAGCGTTCGCCTCCCAACAACGTCGTCGTATGCCCACTAGCACATGCAATTAAGCAGTAGGATACCTCCCCGTTCCGACATTCCAGCCTTACGAACGGGAAGGTAGCCAAGGGAATGAGAATACATAGCACAAGACAAAATAATGCTCAAACCGACTCGTTTGTAAAAACCGACTCAAAGTGGGAATATACCATAAACCGTCACAAAACATGAGAATAGGGATTCATATAAGTTTAAATATGATAACCATGAGTCAATACATGATACATAAGCATTTGAACAAGTTTATGAAGCATAGTGAATAAAAACATAGATCACCTCTCCAAAACAATGTTGTTTGGAAACCAACGAAAACAAGGGTCCACTTCAAACGGTCATAAACTAGAGTTCTAGATATGGAGAAGCAGAAATTCCAAGCGGAGGTGATAGCTTAACCGTCTTACGGGTCCAACGAGATGTCACACGCCAAAACAACAAGTAA